>JAUESH010000020.1:9384199-9394746 GCA_032275165.1 Synergus magnus | reverse complement strand
TAATTATATTTAAAGATTCATTGAGTCATTTTCCAAACAAAGTTAAAATACGCTGCAGATGTTTTCAATATCTGAAATATAAATGTACGAAATCGTAAAAACATGGAAAAATGTATTTTAGTCGATGAAAAGTTTTCTTACTTACAGAAGAAAAACTATCCAACGACAAGGGAGTAAACTTTCCAGCAGTTATTTTCGCTGGAAACTGTGATATTCTTATTAAGAGGACAAGATCCCAACTTGTATGTTTGGGAAGATTATACCATTGAATCGCATAGACACACTCTCCGAATTTAATAGCCTAGTGGAAAGTGAATTTTTATTATAATAAGTATAATAAATATTATATATAAATATTATATAAATATTTTCATACTTGCATAGTTAGAAGTTCCGCGACATAACAATAAATAAAGATGTTGAAAATAAAAGACATAATTAGGACACTGTATGCCACAATATCCGATAACTCAACTTCGTTACATGCCTATAAATAAATATTTTGCAAATCATAATTCGAAATCTTCCTGAAAGTAAATATTTTCCGTGCACAAATACTTTTTGGAAACTTTAGTATTAAATCGAATATTAAAAGGAAGTCTTGAAAATATATTCAAATATGTACAATAGATAAAAAATTGGTCTAAACTCGAATTGTAAAAGTAATTTGCATACCACAATAAGATAATATCCGAGTAAGCATATCATTAGAGTAGATCCCAGAACTTCGATGAGACATACTTCAGTGAGCAAATCCTTTAAGCGAGAAATGAATCTAGAAATAAAAAAACTGGTATTTTAAAAATTAGACGTTTCAAATTCTATTTTTTATAGGCTTTGATTTAAAATATCACAAGAAAGGCGCTTAATATTTGTATATGTAAAAGAATATTAACATTCAGTTCATTCTGTAGATTTTCATTAGATTCGTACTTTAAGAAGTTATTTTCATGTTTT
This sequence comes from Synergus magnus, assembly GCA_032275165.1. Lineage (NCBI taxonomy): Eukaryota > Metazoa > Arthropoda > Insecta > Hymenoptera > Cynipidae > Synergus > Synergus magnus. The sequence goes on along the minus strand of JAUESH010000020.1, from coordinate 9,393,789 downwards.
GTATAACTGTAACTAGTTTTTTTTTTTTGTTTAACTTTCCAAGCTCTGATAACGATATTTATGTATTTAGTACTCACCTCAGAATTCGCAAATGATGCTTGACAATCATTACCAATCGATCATGGACTACTTCTTGATTTTCTTTTGTCGAAGAGATAAGATTATTTACATGCATCATGACAATATCAAACTGACCACAGGCATGCAGTATTAAAACTGCAAATAAACTAAATGTCATTACATTCAATGTATCGTTAATCAATCCTTCAAATACTTGCACTGTGAAAACTATTTCATAAGCTGGACTAAGACCACTCGTAAAAAATTTCCCATACGCCGGAGTCGGAAAAGGTTGAACAGTGATATTCATTTCAGTTACAAATGAGTCTGCTGCCAAAGGTACCAATACATGATAAGAAAATCCGCCACCAAACATAAAAGTCGCACACATAATCGTGATGTAACTTGCGAATTTACCGTTCTTCATCATTATTTCTCGCTGTTTTCCCGTTTCGACAAATTGCCAATCTTCTTCAATGTTTTTTATACATTTTTCGATATCATTGCCATGATACCAGAATAAACAATATTTGGACAACAACATTGTCCAAAATGTTATTGGGCCCATAACAACTAGCCTGGCATGCATTTCATTGACTACGAAAATTCCATGTAAGATAGTCGAGATGTAGGTGAATAAAGTGAAAAAATAGTATATAAATCGGAGGATGAATTTTAGGATTCTTTGAAACATAGAGTCCTCCAATTTTGATGGCCAGAGGCCGATCATTAGGGCGAATGTACGGCATAGTTTAATGGTCATTTCGGTGTCTTCTTTATAGGAAGGGTTTCGTATTTGATTTGGAATTGGCATGATTTAAATCGAGATGGTAACGAATCGCAGTCACATCAACTACTGGAGAAACTTTCCTGAAAGCTTTTCTTCTCTTCTGATAAGTTTGCGCTTGCGCTCATTTTACACATTTTATTTTTTATTCTTTCGACTCAATAACACAACACGTTATTATCAAAGTGTATTCAAAAGAAACATAATTTAAAACGTATAAAGCTTAATTATATAAATATATATTTTTATATGTATTTTTTATTTTTATCAGGATTAGTGAGTTATTTCACTTTCTTGTGTTCTTTCATTTAAATTTACTTTCTAGTTTTGCTCATTCATAAAAAGATATTCTACGACTGTCACCAAAATATATTTATATATTTTTATTTGTAACTAAGAAACGAACTGAATCGAACTCATAGTATTCGATACTTTGCAACTTTTTTTGCGTACAACAAAGTAGCTTATAGACTGTCCCTAACTTTCAGAAAGTTATTCAAAGGAAGCAAAAAACAATATTAACTCTTTGAAAGTATATAATATACTACAAGCCTGAATTTTTATAAGTTTTTGTGAATCAGATAAGAGTTTTACGTCAAAGAAACAAATAACATTGAATAATTGAAAGCTTTCAATTATTTTTCATTAGAAAAATAGAAGTTATTTTCATTATACAGAAATATGTTTCGATTATTTATAAATTGGAGACCAGTATTCATTCATAGGTTTTCCATAGAAAATTAAAATATGCTGCAGATGTTCTCATTATCTGGAATAAATAATATAAATATGAAATTAATTTTGCACAAAATATTTTAAATTTATTTATTTACCAGTAAATAGGTGAAATATATATGACTAAAATTACTTCTCGCACATGCACTGAAAAAAAAGGTTTGGTCCGGACAACAAAATAATTTTGTTGATATTTGTGCAACAAAATTTTTTTGCTGGCTCAACCAAATTTTTGTTAGTATAGCATTAAGTTTTGTTAAATCAACAAGACGTTTTGTTGAACCAACAAAAATTTTGTTTAGCCAACAAAACAATGTTTGTTGCACAAATATTTTTTTTCAGTGTGTCCTTAATCAAAAATAATACATATGTATACTACTCACAGCACTGAAACTGGTTAACGATAAAGGTGCGAATTTTCCAGCAGTAATATTGACAGGAAACTGAGCCATTGAGATTAACAAAAGAAGATTCAAGTTTATCCGACTCGGTAATTTATACCACTGAATCGCATAAACACATTCTCCGAATTTAATGGCCTATCGAAACATCAAAAATAGATAAATTGATTTATTAAGACCTAAATTAAAAATTACGATTAAAAAACACGTTTAGGAAATAAAAAATTAATTAATTTTGTATACCTGAGTGCTAAGAAGCTCTCCAACATAACAATACGTAAAAATGGTAAAAGTAAAAGACACAATAAGCGCACTGTATGTAAAAACATCTGACATTAGCGCAGCATTAAACGACTACAAAGAGAATGTTCTTTATAAATATTTAATTAGCATATATTAAAGACCGTGACTAGATTATATTATATACAAGTATAAGTAAAAATACAGGAGAAAATGATAAACATATACCGCAATTGCATAATATCCTAATAGACATATAGCTATGCCATTGCCCATTGCTTCGATGAAAAATACTTCAGTAAGCATATTCTCAACGAGAGAAATAAATCTAGAAATAAAATAAAAGTGATCTCATATCTTTCAAGCAAAGAAAAAACTAGGTTCGAATTTTGTTTCAGCCGAAAATGAGCCAATTGCTCTCTAAATTTCTTGAAATAGAATTTGTGATGGAGTTTAGCCTTTTACAGTCAGACTGTAAAAGGGTGAAACTTCGGAGTGAATTTTACTCTAAGAAATTTAGAAAGTGCGGTTTGATTTTATTTCCAGTACATTTTTCACTCTCTTCTTGTTTCTTTTTTTCAAGCGAAAATTTGTTTGTACTCACTGCAATAAACGTATATGATGCTGAATAATTTTCCGTAATCGTTTATGAACTGTGTCCCAATTTTCACTGTAGTCGGAGATAAGTTTATTCAAATTCAACATAATAACATTGTACTGCCCGCAAGCATGTAATATCAGAATAGAAGCTAAACTAAATGTCATTAAAACCATAGTCTGCATTAGGAATGCTAAAGATATTTGACTTAGGAAAACTATCTCATAAATTGGACTACGACCGCTTGTGAAAAATTTTCCATAAACTGGCATAGGAAATGTCAGAACAGTTCTGTTTGTTTCAGTGACGATTGATTCAGACACGAAAGGTATTAATAAATGTTTGCAAAGTGCACCGCCATATGTAAAACTCATGCAAAAAAGCGTGATGTAACTAGCAAATTTTGCGCTCTTCATCATCACTTCCCATTGTACCAAGTCTTCCACAGATCGCCAATCTTTTTCCATAGTTTGGACACATTTTTCAATTTGTTTACCCCGTTTCCTTAATATAGAGTATTTGGACAAACCCATCATCCACCAGATCAGTGGACCGGCGATATTTATACGTGAATATAAGTCATGCAACTCAAAAATTCCGAATAGAACCAAATGAGACACATTGAAAATTGAGATAGAATAAAAAGTTATGCAAAGGATTAGTTTAACAATCTTCTGAAAAATAGAATCCTTCAATTTTGTTGGCCAGAGACCGATTATTAGGGAAAATACACGAAGTAACTTAATCGAATACTTTGTGTCTTCTTGGTATGTCGGATTTTCCGAGTTTTTATTGATCATGGCTTGATGCAATATATGTGATAGCAAGTTGCTATTACCATCAGCTATCATCAGTTACTGAAAAGTTTCTTCAAAGCAATTTTCCCTGCTAACAAAACTTGCGCTTGCGCTCTTATATAGTCTTTGTTCTAGCAACTATGTTGCATATGTACTTATGTGTGCATTAAAGAAAATAATAGATCTGTTATACGAATGCACAACAACATCGAAATATTGATTTACGTTCCACTCATTTCGGCAAAAAATATTTAAAATTTTCTTCTGTTATAAAAAAATGTATATCATTTCTTACATAATTATTATCCTTGTACTTACATACCAGGATTTTTTTCCCAGTTAATAAACGGACATATATTTTTTTTAAATATCTTTTTTGTAAGCTTAATATAATTTATTATAGTTTTCAAAGTTTCATAAAAGAAACCTGGTGCAAAGTGGCACTTATCCGCCCGCTAACGTCACACAGTGGGGCAAAAAAAATGTTTTTGAACAAATTGATATTCAGAAGCTTGATTAAAAAAAACTAGATGACAATTAACAATGTCTATTGTTAACGACAATTGTTTAAACAAATTTACATAATTTTAAGCAATTCTTATGAAAAAAATTATCTCTATGTGATTTCAAAAGGCTATAAATTTGTTCTTTGCACCTCATTACGTTGAAAGAAACTAAGTTTTTACCTCTAAAAATAACCAAACAGTGCATTTGTCAACTAAATTTGTTCAAAAATCATAAATTGTTATTGGATGACTAAATCTGATAAGTAAGTAATGGTTTTTGTCTATAAATTGTTTAAATTTAGTGGGAATCAATTGACGAATCACTGCCAATCCACATGAATCCATTTTCACTCACTTAATTGTTTATAACAAATTCAATACATTTTTAAACAATTGCTAAGCTATTAGACAACTTTTCTGGATAGTTGCTTCATTGATTCTAGGTATAATAACAAAAAAATGAAAAATTTTTTTTAAAATCGGCCTTGTCGGATTTATGCAAAACGTCCAAATAGGTTGAGAAATGCTTTCTGAATATCAATTTGTCCAAAAACTTTTTTTTACCGTTACCATTGCCATGTTTTTATTATATTTTTTATTCTATTATTAAATTATTTATTTATTTTATTACCATTATATTACCATGTTTTTATTACAGACCAATTTTTTTCTATAAAATATCTCTTTAAATTCACTTTCAATATCCATTCTTTTCTTGAATTTCCATCATGTAAAAAACGTGTGTAAAAAGTTGAGGTAAGCCATGGACGCTTTTAAAACCTGCAGTTTAAATAAATGTTTAAAGTTTAATTATTCAAGAAAAAAATTTCTATTTTGTTAAAATAAATAAATGGTAATAAAATTAATTTGTTTTCTCACACTGCAGAAACATGCTATGGAGAAAACCACCATGTTACCAGCAGCTAGTTTGGCTGGTCGATGAGAAATTATAATAATCAGAATCAAATCACGAGCCTTCTTTGGAGGAAGGGAATGCCATTCTATCATGTATGTCACCATTCCCACATTTTCACACTGAAAATTATTATACGTTTAACGATTGAACTTAATATAGTATACCCAAAATTTTATACCAACTTGTGATATTAACAATTCACTGATGTAGCAAAATATGAATATGTTGAATAGATACGACGTGAAAAGCATTATGTACGTCACAAACGTAAGGTACATGTAGAAATCTTTCGTTTCATTATTTTCTAATAACTGAAAATAAAATTATCATGTAATTTAAAATTATGAATATTTTTCAAATTGTTTTCCAGTTAAAAATGTGCATTTTGAACATATTCTAAAATGAATTGTAAATTTTTTAATTTTTTCTTTGCTTTACATTTTTTTCAAAAATGTTTAATTGTTTAATTTTAGCCACTTAAAATTGTATATTGGTCAACTTTCAACGCATCGTACCGTTTCATACCGTTATTGAATAATAGCCTAGCAAACATATGTTTAGAGTCGATCCAAGAAATTCGACTAAACAGATTTCATTGACAATCTTTTCCAAGTCTGATGCAAATCTAAAAAAAAATTATTACGTAAGTCAAAATATTGGCTGAAATCAAAATCAAATGAAGTGTCAGACTTTTAGAAAGAGACAGAATTATGTATTTGTGCAGGGAGAAAAGGTCAGCAAAGTTTAAGATGCAAGCACTTCAAGATTTTTTCTTTTCTTTACATAATTTAATATTTGTAAGAAGTGTTCATTTTCTGTGAATATTACAGGATTTTTGTAAACATTAAAAAATGATACTCTCACTTTACTGTTTCCGTTAATAATTGTAGTAAGAAACTGAAAATACTCACGTCAATGTTCTGAGATGTCTCTTAATGATGTAAGCCATTCTCTCATTAACACTCTCAAATTTTTTTCGTTCTCCGTGTACCAGATCATGCAAAAGTGCCATGACAATTTCTAATTGACCACAAATATGCATCGCAAAAAGAATCGTTACACTACAAACTGCACACGTCATCAAACATGTTGCAGTGCATGCTAAAAATTGAATAAAATAAACATAATCATAAAAAGGTCTAACGTTAACATCAAATTTCACAAAATAAGCCGGAAAAGCCAAATCTCTGACTGTTGCGTTATCCTCAGGCCTTATTGTTTTTGAAAGTAAAGGAAAAACTGTGCTAAAAGGAAATCCACCTCCGAACATGAAAGCCGCACATATGCTCATAAAATATCTTGCTTTTTTTGCATTCCTCGTCATAATTGTGTGATCTGTCTGATCATTAATTTCACACCAATCAGTAAACATTGTTTCCAAACATACTCCAATTTTGTCGCGACGCAGCATATAAAAAATGTATTTTATAGTATTCATTACGCAAAAACTTAATGGTCCAAAAATTCTTAATTTCCTTTGAAAATCTTTCGCTTCGATTATTTTCAAACATCCAGGAATTGTCAAAAACGCTAGACAAAATGCGCAGCAAATTATACGGATATTTGACATGAATCTTTGAAATTTTGAATCTTTTGGACTTAATGGCCACATTCCAAGAGGCTTTAAGAGCCAACAATTTAACTGTATGGCAAATTTATAATCGCATTTGTGTTTTCCATTTTCTGATATTCCCATTATGCAAGATTGAAGAAAAGCTAGAGACTGATCGCTATTATATCTGTTGTCAAGAAAAAAAGGACTTGCGCCTGCGTTATATTGCTCATGTATAAAGAAGAATCGAAGATAAATTGAGGGGTTGTAGTTCTTTATCATAAGCAATTAAAATGAAGAAAAAGTATAGCTTCGTATTTTGCGGTAACTTTATTTGAATAATCAAAAGTTTTTGAACACGAAAAGAAAAAATAATTTAACCAAGTTTTATCAGGATTATTTCCAAAAAATGTCTGCTTTTAATCTAATGCCGTTCAAATAGCAAATTAAAAATATATCATTTTGATATACAAAAACTTTCTTTATTATTTTACAAAAGTGCGAATTACATTCAGATAAGCCGCAGCTGCCTTTAAAACCTGAAAATTAATTTAGAATTGCATTAAGAAGGTTGAGACTAATCTACCTCTCGATACTTATATTTATGATCAAATTTTTAACTAAAATTATATAATTCCCGACCAATATATATGTATAAAGCCGAACCTAGTCTGAAAAGATCAATTGCGGCTTCACCGAGAAAAATGGATTGTACCGTTTAACATCTTGGAAGGTTAACTATGGGACAGCGATCTTAGATATTAAACCGTACAATCTGGATGTTAAACCGTATAATCTGGATATTAATTTTTAAAATCCTGGATTATAAAATTCAAAATCTAGATTATACGGTTTAATATCTATGGATCGCTGTCCCGAATCGTATGATGCATTTTTCTCAGTGTTCGATTTCGAATTGTCTGAAGTAATTTTGCAAAAAACTTATATAAATTATACTGTCAAAAATACTTGCGTTGCAAAAACACTGCAGAGAAAAAGAAATCATATTTCCTGCAGTGAGTTTCGCTGGTTGAGAAGAAACTATGATAATCAGAATGAGATTAACAGCCGTTGTGGCCGGAAGAGCATTCCATTCAATCATGTATGCCACCGTCCCAATTTTTTCAGTCTATTCCATTTGTAGTTGTTTTTGATTTAAAGTTAGAATATTATATAAATATCAAAAATACAATTTTAGCTTATTTTTTTTTCTGCATTACTTTCAATTATACTTTTTCTAAATTTAAGAACAAATAAAAAGTATAGAAAATAAAATAGAAATAAACTGTAATACCTGATCTAGAAGTTTCTCACTGATATAACAGAATATGAAAATATTAAATAAGTACGATGCAAAAAGCATGATATATGTTATGACAACTGTCGTATTCCTCCTTTCTAATTCCTGCAACAATTTAGTTATTGATAAAATAAATCGAATTTTTTGAGACATCAATGTACGCAAAGATTTCTCAGACAACATAAACAACAGACAACTAAACAAAATTGAAAAAAGATTGATTTGGAAGTCTTATTTCTATAATATGTTTTTTTTTTTACAGAAACTATACCATATTATTACCATCATAACATAATATCCCATTAAACAAATACCAAAAGTAGAGCTTAGAAATTCTACTAAACATATTTCGTTCATAATATTTTCGACTTGCTTTGCGAATCTGAAAAATTTTTATAATAAATAAGTGCACGTTAAAGATAATTATGAGAGTCATTTTTTTTCATCAACACACTCAATAAAAAACATGTATATTAGTGTAAGAGTTATTGTAAAAACTTGTAAAAAGTATACAATGAAGACAATAAATAATAATAATAGTGCAAGAGTTTCTTATTTATATAAATAACCGAATTAAATTTTTTTTCTCACCTCAAAGACCTCAGATGACACTCAACAATATATCCTATTTTTTTATCACCAGTTTGACTTTCCTTACTGTGATTTTCATGAACCAGATTTTTAAGAAGGCCCATCATAATGTCGAGCTGTCCATAAATGTGCATAACAAATAAAATGGTCAAACTGCAAACACCGCATGTCAAAGAGCATGTAACAAGTGTACACACAAATTGAAGGAAAAAAATGACCTCATAAAATGGTCTTGTTTGTGAATCAAATAAAACAAAATCACCAGAGAAGGCCAAGTTTCTGACGGTATGATTTTCAGAAGAAGCAGAATTTTCAAAAATAGGAACGATGGTACAAAAAGGGATACCACCTCCAAACATAAAAATGGCACATATCGTAATGAACTGTCTAGTTGTTTGTGCACTTTTGATCATAATAGCTCGATCATTAGGATTCTTTAGATTACGCCAATCATCATTCACTGTTTTTAGACAAAGCTGAATTTTTCTTTGGTGTAGAAGAAACAAAACGTACTTAATAGCGTTAGTTATATTGAAACTTAACGGGCCAATTTTCCTTAATATTGTTTCAATGTCTTTTATAAAAAGCAGCTCAATACAACCAGGTACTGTTAAAAACAGGAGAAAAAAGGTACAATAGATAACTGAGATTTGAGAGAATAATATTTCTAATTTTGAATTTTTGTGATACAGCGGCCAAAGCCCTAGTGGCTGAAGAAGCCGTCGATTTAATTTAACAGCAAATTCAAAATCAGTTTTATATTGAACGTTTGAAACATGATCTTTGTATTCTTCCTTAAATATCATCATGATACACATTCAACTGTAAGCTCTAGGTTCAAACTGATCGTGCATGGAAGAAGCCTCTCAGATAAAGGAAAATGCGCAAGCGTACTCGTAATTTAATGAAGGGTTGTAGAATGATTTGATATTTTGCATAATTGAAAACAAAATTACGATTTAGTTATTTTCTTGCCGAGTGTGTATAGCTTCAGCAATAATAATTCAACTTAACTGTTTTTTATGATTGAAAAAAAATAATCTACGAAAATAAAATTTTCTTGGACATATTATTTTTGTTGTGACCGGAGCTCTTTTTATGAACCTG
>JAUESH010000020.1:9369444-9381837 GCA_032275165.1 Synergus magnus | reverse complement strand
CGATGCGAAAAAATTAAATTTTATCCACTTGAAAATTACCCGCAACAAATTTTATCTTCTGTTTTTTCTGTGTTCTTATTAACATTATAAGAGGCGTATTCAATTTTTTTCTCACCTTAAGGACCTCAGGTGACACTTAACAATGCGCCCCATTTTTTTATCACCAGTTTGACTCTCCTTACAATGATTTTCATGAACCAAATTTTTAAGAAGGTCCATCACAATGTCGAGCTGTCCACAAATGTGCGTAACAAATAAAATTGTCAAACTGCAAACACCGCATGTCAAAGAGCATGTAACAAGTGTACACACAAATTGAAGGAAAAAAATGATCTCATAAAATGGTCTGGTCTGTGAATCAAATAAAACAAAATCACCAGAGAAGGCCAAGTTTCTAACTGTATGATTTTCAGAGGAAACAGAATTTGCCAAAAGGGGAACGATGGTACAAAAAGGGATACCACCACCAAACATAAAAATGGCACATATCGTAATGAATTGTCTAGCTGTTTGTGTACTTTTGATCATAATAGCTCGATCATTCGGATTCTTTAGATCACGCCAATCATCATTCACAGTTTTTAAACAAAGCCGAATTTTCCTTTGGTGAAAAAGAAACAAAATGTATTTAATAGCGTTAGTTATATTGAAACTCAACGGGCCAATTTTCCTTAATGTTGTTTCAATATCTTTTATAAGAAGCAGCTCAATACAACCAGGTACTGTTAAAAACAGAAGAAAAAATATGCTATAGATGACTGAGATTTTAGAGAATAATATTTCTAATTTTGAATTTTGGTGATTTAGTGGCCAAAGGCCTAGTGGCTGCAAAAGCCACCGATTTAATTTAACAGCAAATTCATAATCAGTTTTATGTTGATCGTTTGCAACATGATCTTTGTATTCTTCCTTAAATATCATCATGATACACATTCAACTGTAAGCTCTGGGTTCAAACTGATCGTGCGTCGAATAAGCTTCTAAGATAAAATAAAATGCGCATGCTTGAATGGTTGTAGATTAGGAATAATTGTTGGAGTTTATATTTTATAGATCTTTGAATACAGAAAGTTATGATTGAGTTATTTTCATAATGCTTCAGCTTAAAAGTTTTTTATGAGTGATGCTTCTAATATGTAGACTATAGTAGGAAGGTAGAAAAAAGAAAAAAAAATGTGAAAAAGAAAAAAGTAAGAAAAAAAGTGTTCGTAAGATTTTTGAATTTTTATGTCGCAAGTTCTGTCTGTTTGTTGGTCATCATTATAGTGATTGTTATATGTCAATTTTCAAAAATATATATATATATACCATATATATATATTTTGTTTAGAAGAACCAATTTTGTCCTATAATATGTATGTGCATTGATTTAATTGATAAACTATGATTCAAAAATCGAAACTATTGTAGAATTCGCTTTTAAAATGGAGATCACTATTGAAAATTATAATTCCGATCAATTCTGGGTATACGTTTCATTGATCGTGGGCATATAATAGTAGAAAAAGATGAAACTTTTTCTTGAAGCCAAGTTTATTATTCAAACTGTAAGTTTCGTTTGTTTTTTTTTATATAATTTTTACGAGATTTTTTTTTCTTTCAAGAGAATAGATTATAATCAATCCTCTAAATATCTGATATCTGATATGATTTATACTTTCTAAATAATTAGTTTTATTTTCAACCTATTTGGACGTTTTTTTTTTAAATTAAAACTAATAAAATACCGCATAATTTCGTCATGGCCGATTAAAAAAAAATAGATGACAATCAACAATGTTAACAACAATTGTTTAAAAAAATGTACATAATTTTAAGCAATTTTAATATTTTAATTTTTTAAATACATTTTATAAATAATTTCTCGATTGATAGTTTTTTTTTTTTACATTCAGTAGTTTCTCAGTTGCAATCAAGTCGTCAGTCACTATTATGCCAAATTAATCATTTTAATAATATCAGAATTTCTCGAAACTGTAATAATATAGTAATATAATAATATATATTAGGGAGGATTATGTATAATGATACACAAATAAATTTATAGTGATCTATTCTACGTACTCTTAATGTATCAGAAATTGAGCTAATAATGGGATAAACCAATTGTATGTGGGTTATATCTACAATGCTTTTCTTTCGTTCACTGTGTATTGTTTTATTATACTAATATTATGCCAAATTAATCATTTTAATAATATCAGAATTTCTCGAAACAACTTTGGCTAGTAAATATACTGCCTACAACTCAAGAGCTCGAAGAAAATTTAAATAAGCTGCCGATGTTTTGCATACCTGAAATGGTATAAAATTCTCTGTTAAAAAAATACATCTAAAAAAGTATATAATTTGTATATGTAAGCAATTACAAATAGACTCACGTCAGTGAAAGCTTGTAAAGAAAGATCAGACATTTTTGCGGCTGTTAAACACGAAGGATGTTCGGCTCTCATCATTAGAAAAGTTAAGTCCATGGCTACGTTGTTGGGAAGATTGTACCATTGTATGGAATACGTTGATATTCCGACATTAGCACTCTGTTAGGATATTATAATTCTTCGTGAAAAAAATTTTTTTTAACCAATGCCATAAGAAAAGCATCACAGAAAATCCCAGGAATCTTCTCTATCTGGAAAGTGGATAGAAATGTTGTAGCGTTTTTATCCACTTGAAAATGAAATCTATCCACCGCTAGATAATTTTGATAGCTGTGCAAAAAACTGGTCAACTATTTTTATCTGTCGTCAGGCAATTTTTATCGGAAAGGGGATAAAAAATAGTTGTCAATCGTTTTAGAGGGCTGAAGCGTTTATTCCTGCGGATTTTCTGTTAATAAGGAGGAGAAATTGGAATAATTTCAAAAATGTTTTCTCACTTACTTGTTCTTTCAGTTTGTCACCGATGTAACAAATTATGAAAACGTTGACGAAAATAGAGTTCATCAAGATCGCATAGGTCACCATTCCAAGTACTTCATGCTCCTCCCAATCCTACAACCGTTTTTGAAAACCGATGTGTACACTTTTTAACGTTTGTTTCATTGAATCTTTATTTATTTATAATTTAAAAGTACCTGCAGAACTCCATACTCGAGAAAACATATGATGACCGTGCAGCCAAGAACTTCGCACAGAAATACGATATTTAGAGAACTTTCTATTCTCTCAGCATACCTAAAATAAATTTGATGAGATATAAATTTATCTTAGAAAATATTTTAGGATTCTGGAAGATTTCAATAAATCGCAAAAGGGTCCTTGGTCATCTTGGAAGACCGAAACTGCACATATTTTAAAATTGGCTTGCAAACTTTTGTATCATTGACTCACTCAATAGCTCGATTATGCAGCCGAATAATTACTCCCAAATCAGCCACAAACTTCTCAATATTTTTTTCATCTGCAATATTCTGTAACCTTTTGCACACAATTTCAAAAAGACAAACAGCATGCATGATAATAGCTGCCAGCATACTATAAACTCCACAATTAGTCGACAATATAATACTACTAATAAAAATTTGTAGCACAAAAATGAACTCATGAAAAGGGGACTCATTAGGTTCGAAAAAAACGTAATCAGTCAAATATGGGAGAGGAATCATCGTCGTATTATCTTCTTTAACAACCCTTTCTGCGACAAGTGGCATTATAATATGATATGGAAGGGCTCCGCCATACGATAATCCCAAGTAAGCTGTTGTAAACATCCTTCCAATTTTTGCATTTTTCATCATTATTTCTCGCTCCTCCCTTGTTTCCACATTTTTAAAATTGTTTTCTATATCCTCAAGGCAGCTTCTAATTTCTTTTTTATTGATAATCATCGTCCAGAATTTAATAACTCCCAAACTGCTGAACACCTGAGCAGCTATGATCTTCATTAGTTTCCTCAAATCCTCAGCGTCGAAGAAAGTGTAGTACAAATGTGGTATCAGTAAAAATAACATGAATCCAAAAACCGTGAGATAATGCAACGTCACTAAACTTTTTGAAAGCGATGTATCGTTCCCATATCGTGGCCAAATTGCAAGAGGGGTGAGTAAAGTGCGAGCAACACTGACAACATAAGTGTAATCTGACATGTAATCTGAATTTGTAAATATTTCCTTTTCTAGGGTCATGGTGAAATTCACTTCATGAAGTGTAATTCACGACTGAATGTTACATGGGACCAGATCACATTTCACATTTTTGTAACGCTTGCGCGATGAAAGACAGTTTTCTTCGGGGTATATTAGAACAGTTATAGATAGTTATTTGTTGAAATTGGTTGTAAGAGGGTCGTAGACAAATATTTTCTGGGAAATAGATTAGGTAGAGAATAGAGTTCAAATAGAGGTAAGTAAGTAAAATTAAAAGTTAGGGAGATTCTACGTCCAACTAGCGTACAACAAATGGTTCGTCTTATTGATTTTTTTTATTTAACAACGTATTATCTAAATAAAATTAAAATTTAGGTGCAGACTTTCTGCCTGAAAAATATCACAATTTTTGATTTGACCCTTACTTCTGGCATTGAACTCTCTTCCTGTCGTCCCTAGTTTGCTCTCCTTTGTTTCTAATTGTAACAATAATTTTATAGTCGAATAAAAAGAAAATCAGTGATTATCAAATTTTTTTGGCAGAGAGGCACCTTTTTATTTTTCTGTCGAATTGTAGAACTAAATAAATTTGAATCTTAGGGGTTAACTGATGAAACTATACATACAGTTTTTAAAAAAATTCATTTTTCAAATCTGGTAAACACTTTCCACAACTTACAAAAATGTCTTATCTAACATCTAATCACTAAGACGATGGTCAGGGATAGTAAACAAAAAAAAAGGATATTTTCTCTGATTGCCAAGCCGATGAGCTACTGAAGATAAGGGTGAAAAAAAATTCTGATGAAATCATAAGTCGTGATTTAATATATCAAAACAAACATAATCACGATAAGGTGGACATTTTTAAAGAAGATCAAGTGTATAGCTTTCTAATAGCAGTTTTCTATTTAACTGAATCACTTCAAGTTCTTTAGTTCATCATAACACACCGTAGTTTCATTAAATAGTATATTAGCAAATACAGTTTCTGTATAGTGTAAATTACAAATTAAAATTGATTCATTATGTCTAGTAGCAGGAGTGGTGAGTAAATTTGATCCAATAACAATAAACACAATAGGATAATGTAGAAAAAGCGTCTCTTTGAATCAAACATTTTCTGTAATTTTGCGTGACAATAAAAGTTTCAAATTCTTGAATATTTTTTAGACTCAATATGGAAACTAGATAGAGGCATAATCACTATGTGCATTGCCGAAGTTCTTGGGACGGCATTTCTACTTTTTTTGGGGTGTATGGGAGGTATTGGAACATTAGGACCATCACCTCCTCCGCCAATACAAACTGGCTTGACTTTTGGCATGACTGTCAATCTCATTATTATGGTGAGAAGTTCATAAAATTACTGAATTTTAAACATTAATAATAATTAGAGTGCCTCATGAAATACTTTGTTTTCGATTTCCCAAAAGCGTAAGTCTGAAATTTCTTTCTTTTGGTGAGAAAATAATTCCCTATTTTTTTTAGATTCTTAAGAAAATATTTAGAGATCGCTGTAAAGGTTTATTAAGGATTTTTGTTGTTTATTTTGATTTTATTTTTTATTTTGATTTATGTCTTGTTGTCAGCAAGATAAGTAATATTTCCTGAAAGTTTCATAATTTTTAAAAAATGTTTATGGATGAATTTGATTTTTTAATCTCAACTTTATCATAAAATCACAACTTAAAGGGTTAACATTTTTTTTTCTCAATCAAATAAATTTGTGGGACACATGGCATCCTGATAAATTGTAGAATTTAAAATTCAAAACTAGAAAAAATTGAATATTTGGCATAAAACATTTCACAGCGACCTATAAGTATTTTTTTTAAAATATAAAAAAAAATAGGGAATCATTTTCTCAACATAAGAAAGAAATTTCAGATTTAAGGTTTTAAAAAATCAAAAACAAAGGATTTCATGAGGCACCCTAATAATAGCATGTAATGTCTCTAGGGGGATAAATGCGACTTTTTATGCCTATATTATAAAAATTAATTTGATTCATAAATATTATAAAATAATGATTATATGCAGATGCTTGGACACGTAAGTGGAGCTCATTTGAATCCAGCAGTCACAATTGGTGCTGTTGTATGGGGACTTAAATCCATACCAACCGGATTATTGTACATTGTAGCACAATTTATTGGAGCTATAATCGGATATGGATTGTTAATGGTATTTTTATTTATTACGTTTTAAGCCAATATTATTCAGGGTGGCGACTTGACTGAGAAACCGGGAAAGATCGGGAAATGACAAGAATTTTATTGACCGGGAATTTAATTTAAAAACCGGGAGTTTTCTTTCCTAATCGCAGTATTGTATTGCAGGATCTTTAGAATGAACGACGTGAATTAAAATAACTCTTTGCACTTTGTGGCAAATATAAATATGTTACTTTTAGTTGGAAATGATCGGGAATTTGAAATCGTCCGCCGAATCGCCACCCTGTTATTGGAAGTTTATCAGTTTATCAGTTTCTAAGTAACTATATCTTTTAGCTAATCTTCAATCAAATGATTCAATCAATAATCAATGCAGTTTTTTGTTTCCGATATCTGTTGATAAAACATAAACGACATTTAATGCTCTATTGATATCGTTTTGAAAATTATGAAACCTTTTTATATATAATGACAGAAAATTAAATATTTACGCAGTAGTTGATTATATATTATAATTGATTACTAATAGTAATAAATCCATTTCAGATTGTTACACCTAGTTTTTTGCTGAACGATGGTTTACCAGATTCGACAGTACCATTATGTGTTACAGCAATTCACCCTGGAGTTTCTATTCTTCAAGCAATTTTGATTGAAATAATTTGCACCGCAATCATTTTGTTGGCCTCTTGTGGTACTTGGGATCCAAGATGTTCTCATACGACTGATTCAACTGCATTAAGATTCGGATTTTCTGTTGCTGCTCTTTCATTCGCTGCGGTACATGTTAATTCATTAATTAAAATCCAAACTAAAATTACTGAAATAACTCAAATTGCAATCTAAGGTTAAAATCAGAAATATAATGTAATTCAGAGCCAATGTGGAGGATCCTTATTCGAGCCCAGCAGAAATTATTTTTTTTTGTAATTTTATAGGTGGAAATATTTAAATTTTATTAAAAAAATCCCATTTCTATTTTTTGGATCTAGGCCCCATACACAGGATGTAGTATGAATCCTGCGAGGAGCTTTGCACCGGCCCTTTTGCAGAATGCATGGCAAGATCAATGGGTAAATCAATATTTTGAATGAAAAAATTAATCATGGAAAATGATAATTTTTAAATATTAAAATGACATAATTTTAAACACTTTATTCTCGTCTACCACAGGTTTATTGGATCGGCCCCGTTTTTGGAGCGCTACTTGGAACTTTTACCTATAAAGTACTCTTTAGTCCACGAACAATAGTATTAAAAAAAGACTCTTTGTCCACAACTACAATGGAAAATTCAATTAAAAAGACTTGTGACTCTATAGATGTACTCTAATTTGTAAAACAAAATCAGTATAATATATATTATATAGTAAATTAACTTATAGTCATTATTTTTTATATTTCACTCTATACACTGAGATCTACAAAAATTTGGCTAAACAATACAAAAATTTCTGTTAACTGTGTGTCAAACAAATCGTTTTGTAAAAGAAACTGTCGTTTTCAGCAAAAATATTTTATAATTTTTAATATATCTATTCTTTCTATTTCATCACCCATTTTTTTAAATTTTCAACATTTATTATTTAGTTCATTGCTCATCCGTTCAGCAAAACAGATTGCAGCAATGCTAAAGAGGATACGAGTAAAGAATATCCACTGTTGATAAAAAGATTTCCTAGAAAACTCACTCTGTTTTTCAAATCAATAATGTCCATACTGCGTTTTAATTTGAAAAATTTTATTTGGAATATCCCGCATGAAAATTGGAACATGTTCAAATTCTATAAACATTTTCTTACAATTTTTTAGGGTACTTAGTATAAATGTTGTTCAATTGAAATGAAATAATTTAATTCAGTATAAATAATATCTTGTAAATATCTGATGAAACTGCATTATTGATAATATTTTATTAATGAGAGCTTACATTTTAAATTCAATTCTTTATTCATTGTGTGCACTTTAAAATATTTGGTCTTCTTAAAAGCAGCAGGTGAAGAACGAAAGACCGGAACTGGGGTCTTGTGAATCACGATTTGCAAAAGTGTGTGTGGGCGAATGATTCATACTTTCTTGCAAGGTCATATTCTTTTACAAGAAACGTAATTAATATTTTCTCTGATAAACAAAATGAAGCAAAATACTTTTAGAAAGGAGGCTTTTTGAACCAAGCCAACCAACCAATCATTTTTCCTTTTAAAATGAATAGATATGTCCATTACAAATATTGACAATTTTATTCTTTGCATACTCTTGGGAAGTGTAATAAGATGAACTAAAAATGAGAATAATGAGGGCGTATTTTTAGTAAGAGCTCAATAAAAACGCAATCGATGTACCTACAAGGACTTTGTGGAAAATTCCAGAATTTATTTCAAGCTGAACTCTAGCCCACAATAAATCCCGCAGGAGTATTAAACCATTGCAGGCAAATAATAATGATTATGAAATAATAAATAATTATAAAACAAGTGAAAAATGTTCATCGTGCAACTATTAGATTAGATTAGATGTGATTTTCTAGCTCAAATTGACAAATTTCGTTTTATACTTTTATATCGGTTGGTTCAAGTGCATACATGTTTATTTGCTAAATTTTTCGAATCGTAAAATTATTCGCATTATGGCCGATGAACAAATGTTTCACGTAGCAACTGGCACAGAGTAGAATTATCTTTTCAAGGTCTCTGAGCCAAGCGAGCCAAAAAGTGCTCTTACAAGCATAACCGGTTGTCTAACAGCTTCCTGAGTTGAAAAAAAGTGTAAAAAAATTTTGTTTCATTCATTTTGTGTACATAAAATATACGTTTGAAAGAAAAATTCATTTGCGAATAGTGCACTCTAAAAAAATTCTATTGGTAGTGAAATGACGTTTCTTTTAAAATGCATCCTTTGAAATTAAGCAGATTTCTTTTATCTGTTAACGGAATCGTTTCACCATTAAAAAACTCATCTGTTAAGTGCAAAACGAAAATAGTTTTACCGATAAACGATTTCTTTTGACTATGAAAAGAAATCCTTTAACTATTAAAGGATTTCCTCTCATGACAATTTTGAATAGAAAATTCTTAAATAATTAAATGTCTTCATTGGCTTATTTTTAGACTATCTATAAGCACAGAAACCTTTCCTTGTAAAGATGCAAAAGTAAATATCTGGTTTTTTAAGTTTAAACAATATTTAATGCAGCTACATTGCATTATATCTGTAAATAATACGCCCATCTAGTTTACGCCTGTGCAGGTTCCAGCAGCATCTATCGATTCAACCGACCAGCGGAAGTTTCTAGAATTTGTTGGAAACTATTCGAAAATGCTTACAAAACTCTTTAATAAGCTTTTAAAATTCACTCAAAATGCGTTAAATGATCGTGAGACTTATTTATTACAATAAAATGTACATTTTTGGGCAAAGTATTACGTTTTCCTTTTAATTTACACCATTTTTTGTATAAAATTCATGTACGTGAGTTAGAAATATTTAAAAATTTTAGTTTATCAATAAAATAATAATAAGAAGAAGAATACAGGCTGATGAAACTTATAATTAAAAGTGAATTTAATAGAGATAAGTGTCATGAGAATAGAAAAAATAATTGCTATAGATAATAATAATAATTGACATATTTTATTATATCATATATACCTTTCTATACAATTTATTTACATTCATATATCTAGATTTTTACATTCGAAAATTTCACTCTTTATGAAATACTTTACACATATAAAATATATTGCGAATAATTAGTCGTAAATTTGTACATTTTCATGCATACTTTAGCGATACATAATATATCTGCACAGTTTTACATTGAAAATAGGGTGACCATCTGTCCGGATTTATTCGAACATGTCCTCTTTACTTTGTGTAATATAACTGTTACACTTTAAACTAAACGAAATTTATAATTTAAAACTTTAAAAGTATTTTGAGACTTAACATGTTAAATTATCTATGATTATAAAAAATATTAAAGGAAGTTCTATATAAAAAAATATTATTAATATAACAAAATTTCAATGTTTAGTGTCGTTCGACTTTGTCCCCTTTTTTGAACCCTCGTTTTCCTACTTTCCGAAAATTACTTGTGGTCACCCTAATTGAAAATAATCTGCAATTACATTAAATGCGTACTATTGAAAAATAGCTGCACAAAAATGTGTACATTTTTCAAAATATCACATCTCTACAAAATTACGAGTGCAGCCGTTTTTCAGATACAGACATATTTCCTCCTGGCAACAAGACGAGAGCGATTACAATATGCCATCCACTCATATATTCATACATTTTTACATCCACACATTCACAAATTCATACATTTAGTCTACATCCCCCCTTCATTCCTTATAAAAAAGGCCGTTAAACTTTACATTATATTATATGCACCGGCCAGAAATAGAATCTATAGTGAGAGGTAGTCTGCGCTCAATAATAAACCGTCAGCAACAAATATATAGTGTAAATTCTAGACCCAACCCTCTCTTCAATAAAAAAATGACCTTCAAAGCCCTACAACGCAATATCTGCACCTTTCATGCGGACCCTTGTAAATCGCATTTCAAGGGTCCCCCAAGGTGACCTTCCTCTAGAAAATTCCCAAATGTCTCGCTAAGGAACGAATACGTGCTCAACTGCGCACAAAATCATGTTTTCGTCCTCTCCTCCTCTGTCATACATTTTTTTAGCTTCAGCTCACTCTTTCGTCCCTGGCAGTTAATTTCCAGGAGATCAACAATAGCTGCCGGGTGGGGAAGCCGGTTAGGTCAGGGTATGGGGTCTGGCGAACGTGCCAGAAATCCCGTCTGCTCACGGACGCGATCAATAACTCCCGTTTCATCGTTTTTCAGGACTAGAATTCAAAAATTGATGAAATAACTTTACAATAATAAAGATTATGACTATACTGAGCTCACATAAAAATATTACAATGCATATGGCTGTTTAAGGGGGTCAAATTTTGAATTGAGAAACTTGTGCGCAGTGAGAGTAAGGGCTGGCAGGGCCAGAGCGTCGGTGCTCGAATGTTCTAGAAATTACGCCGCAGCAGACTATAAAAGGCGTGCAAGTCGCGGAGCCGGCGTATTCGTAAACAAACCTTCGTTACGTTCGCATCTGCAAAAAACAATTCAAGATTTTCTCCAAGCTGCCACGTATGTGGTGTTATCTTCGACGCTGTGTATCAACAACGTGATACAATGTAGAAACTGCGGCTGCTGTGCGGAGTGCGACAGTGTACCGTATGTATTCCATACGTTATATTCTGTTTTAACTCTTAATCAGGCTGAATGTCGAGGTTTCAAGGTCACGTCTATCATATGCATGCGAATATGTTGTTACATTTTGCAGTTTTTGCTTCATTTGCCCAAGCCTTCAAGATTTTAGCTGAAATTCCTCCCTGAAATATAGCAAAATTTAAAGAACATGCAATAATAATAAATTAGGGGTTGAAAAATCTTTCAGTGAATTTAATTATGAAGGATATATTTCGTCTTGATCAATCATAATGTGTACTCAAGAGTTTTTCTATTTAGTTAGCTTGCAGCTTCGACAGTTTTATATTGAAGACTGGTGTGGATTAAATGCAAAAATCATATCTGCTATTTATTACTTTTTAGGAAGTGTAGACGAATTTATATAGAATCTGTTAGTAATGACAATAGCAGATGTGGATTTTGAATTTAACTTACTATTGAACATGTTGATATATTTATTGTGATGTACTGAATATACAATGAACAATTTTATTGATTCTTATAATTTAATTGACAATTTATTATAGTTGATGTTATAATTCAGTTGGAGCAACTTGAATTATTGTTAAATCAACTAATTAAAGTTGTCTAGCTATTTAATCAGTTTTTATGACTGATTCAATAACTAGAAATGAGTCACTGAATGAAATTAATACAAAAATAATTATTAAACAAATTTGTAATTTTATAGGTAAAGTTAAATTATTATCAATATCTGATAAACGAAATGAATCAATATTCAAAGGTTTATCTATAAACATATACATTTCATTGATATTAATGAATAAAATATTTCTGCCGTACAAACTAAAAAGATACATAAGTGACATTGTCGATTCGGTCGAGTCTCGCGCAGCGCTGTACGCCTGAAT
>JAUESH010000020.1:9312844-9339524 GCA_032275165.1 Synergus magnus | reverse complement strand
AACTTTTAAATAACTCGCTTGACATTCTTTAAAATCACTAAAAATGTCTTGAAATTTTATGAAATCTCTTGCAAATCCTAAAACCTTTTTGAATTCTTTAAAAATTCCTTGAAATTCCTTAAAATAACTTAAGATCCTTCTAAGTCTTTTGAAATTCCGTCAATTCTTTAGTAATTCTTTAACATCACTTAAAATCTCTTCAAAATCTCTCAAAATTTTTTTAAATCCTTTAAACCTTTTTGAATTGCTTAAATTTTCGTGAAATTCCTTAAAATAACATAAAATCTTTTAAACTCTTTTGAAACTTTTTAAAATCATTTATACAATCTCGTAAAATCCTCAACATTTTTTTTAAATCCCTTAAAATACTTTAGAAGTTTCTTTAAATCTTAGGAAAATCCTGAAACCCTTTTGAAGCCTATTTCCCCCCTATTTTTATTTAAAAAATTACCCTTTCGCCTTTTTTTAATGGCAATAGGTACTGTGATGACTGATATTAATTTATTTGTTCGTATTATTTGCAACTCAACTGAACTGAGAGAAAGATATGGTTTGGCCAACCATGAAAATGGAAAAATATGGGGCATCCATGTTTATGGTTGCTAACAGCCAACATTTGGTCAGCGCAACCAAAAAAATGGCTAAGCTAAGCAATTGAATGGTTGCGCTGACTAAACTTTGGCTGCAGTAACCATAGATATAGTTGCCCCATATTTTTCCATTTTCATGGTTGGCCCAACCTTATCTTTTCTCTCAGAGTGGGCAAAATTTGGTAGACAAAATTTAGTAGACACCCCAGGGGCGGATCCAGGTGAGGGTTTTGGGGGGTGCCACCACAGCTAATTATGGGAACATCGTTAAAAAAAGGTCATGAAAAAAATGTGAACAATGTAAATCTGGATTTTTTTGGGGGGGGGTGATGACTCCGTGGCTACCCCCCTGGATCCGCGTCTGAGACACCCTGTTATTATCCTTTGAGTCTTTAATTCAGAAAAAAAGAATAGTTTAGTATTTAAAAAGTGATTCAACTTACTATGAGATTAGCCATGTCGCCTATTTTAGTAGATTTTGGGGGTGAAGTATTGAAAGGCGGCCGCAAAAAGCCTTCCTGAAGATTTAATACAAGGTAATCCATAAAATCATTTCTAAGCTTCATTTCTGCCAAGTTCTTATCGGATTTCATGAGGAAATATATCCAGTTTAATGCACATTGACGATCTAAAATAAACCAAACAAAATCAGGAAATTAAGACAAATAATGAAATTCAATTAATTCTCTCTAAAAACGACGTTAAGAATATTTGATGATTTATGAAAATACTAACCGTGTTTGTTGGTGATATGGCAAATTAATTGTTTTGTCAGCAATAGATTGTAATTAAAATTATAGTTGAAACTATACTTCAAATTGTCCATAATTCTCTCAGCGAAAGTTCCAGTTTTATATAAACTTTTTAGGATAATTTTGGAATTATGAGAAAGAGAGAAATAAATCAGGAGTAAATAATAGATTCAGCTATGAATTGAATTAAAGTTAAAAAAAAAAAAAAAACAAACAAAATAATCGATTTTAGATCTTTCGATAGTCTTCAATTGACTTTTTTGCTTTCTTTCTAACCCAATAATATTTTTAATTGCTTTTTATTATATAGTACTCAATTCTTACATATTTTTAAAAAGTTAGAATAAAATTCCATGGAAATCACAAAACATTGAAAAATTTTATTTTGGAGATGAAAATGAAGACGAGTCATCAAAATCCTTCGGCTTTAGCCTATAAGGTTTGTCAAAAATTTTAAGCATACATATATATCTTAGTAAAAATTAATTTAATTCCAATTCTTCTCATTTCTACTCGAATAATATTTCATATCTATTTTTGTACCTTAAAAAAATACCCCACTCCCCTTAGGAAAATAGTTTTCAATTTTGTGGAGATCGCGTGGACCTCAATGATTGGTGGTCAATTTTAAATGGAATTTCTCAGGATCAAAGTCTTCCCAAAATTCGTGTCTGCAGTCGATGGTATCGAAAAAAAGTTCGCGAGCAGATTAATAACGAAGAGAAACTCGAAAAATTTTGGTAAAGATTAATTACATTAATTTAAATTAGATTAATGTATAATATGTATAAGAAATTAAAATACATACTCTATACTTAAAGATTAGGATGACTCTAATCATTTGTAAATACCTGTAAGCATGATAAATAATATGCTGTTTCTTACTCAAAATAGATCAAAAAGGAGGCCGCTATGTTTTATTATAGATGTCTACCAACCAAAAAAAAGTTTATATACATTTTCTAAGATAAAAAATCAATTATTTATTTGTAAGAGATTTAATAGATAATTTATGTGCTGGTAGACATCCTCAAATAAGTCCTTACAACTTAAGTCTATTTTTATCCAAAAATTTGAACAATATACTGCCAAGAAATTGTAAATTTTCAGCTGACCATGGACTGGATACTTGGAGCCGGTTTTCTAAAAAGGACAAGAATTAACACCCTAAATTAATTATTTCTATAATGGCCATGAGATAATGAAAAACATCTACAATTTTCACCTAACGATACAGGCGCAGAAATGGAAAAAAATTACATCCAGTTCTATTTACGAATTATTTACTACGTTGCTTCATGGATGCTCTGGGAAAAAATTTAAAAGATTCACAGATGCTGAGGGTTCTAATTTTGGATGGAATTCCATTATCAAATAAATATCTGGAAATACTTTGTATTGGATTATCTTGCAACACGAATTTAAGGACTCTATCTTTGGCACGATGTCGGATCACCGATTCAGGTAAATTCATTTTTATTATTATACTTATGTATATCCAGAATCATTCCTTTTATATGTGTAAAACGAATTATAAAATTAAAAGATTTTAAAATATTTTTTTAGGATGCAGTTTGGTACTCGGATCTTTGGAAAACAATGTTAATCTTCAGAAGATGAATTTTACCAGGTGTGATCTCACTGGCATTTCCGGATATTCACTTTCTCTATTTCTTAAAAAAAGAAGACAACTTTTATTGAAAAATGAGTGGTATGAATGTACAGGATCAAATACAAATTCAGATTTGCAACATGTTAGTATACTTTTATCTAATTTTACTAAATGTAAAAGATTTTCATTTTTTAGAATTCTTTCGAAGAAAAAGAAATTCTTTATTCAGAAAAATAAAGAAAGGTTCAATTTTCGGCTCAAAAGAATTAAATAACAGGAAACAAAAATTTGTTCCAGGTTCGAGGACTTCACACATTAATTTTGAATAAAAATCCAGAATTTTCCGACTCCGGATTACGATTATTGGTTGATATTTTGAAACAAGATTTCTGGCTCAGAGTTTTGAATCTAAGATCATGTGGACTCAGCGATAAAGGAGAAGCCATTCTTGAATTACTGAGAACAAACTGCACAATTACAACTATAGATTTTCGTCAAAATAATATTCCTTCAGAAATCTCAGAAGTTGTGAAAAAGTTGCTGAGGAGACGAAAAGAGGAAGGAGCGATAAAGTCTCTGAAGAAAATACTTTTAACAAAGAATATTAATGTAGATGGAGAAAGAAAAATGAGAAAGAGATCAATTAAAATTTCAAGGAGAAACAAAGGAAATCTTCTGAAGCACCGTACTCAAAAAAAGGAAAAGGTTCGTTATTTATTAACATATAACATTTACAAAATAATTTTTGAAAGCTTAAAACTCTAAACGACAAAAACTAAAATAAAAATATCTTTTCAGGATTCGACTCTTCGAGAAAAATGTAAATTTCATTTGACGAGCAACTTTAATAAAAAGTCCAAATCTATCGGCAGGATTAATCAATTGAAGAAAAAATCAATTAATGATTCTTCAAAAAGCAGTAGCGAGAATCAAAAACCAAACTTCATGGAGTTAAAATTACGTCTGTCAAATATTGTAGATGATAATCAAAGACTATCTCAACATTTAAAAATCGACCGTGAAGTTCTTGCAAAAGAAAAAAAATCTAGATTGAAAATTGAGAAATGTTGCGGTAAAATTGAACCTCAAATTGCGAATATTTGTAGAGGAATTCTGGCACGTATTGAAAGCGAGAATCTCTAGAAATTTGATATTATGTTAAACAATTTAGAATGAAAATAAATCTGCGTTGTAAAAAATTACATAAAATATAAATAATTATATATTAATGATAATTATCGAATGTTGGTCAAAAAAGTCCTCGATTTGGAATTAAAGTACAAAAATGAGCCAGATATCTGTTTTTTATTTAGAATCCTGCTCCCAATCCTAAATTATTTTTTTAATGAACTTTTCACGTTATTATTTCAATTAATATTTTTTTTATTTGTTGTTCGTCTTGAAAAATATTTAAAATAGAAAAAAGACAAATATAAGTAGAAATATTTAAATAATATTTCACAATAATTTAAACAATACTATTGATTTTATGTCGTGCCTGACATCTTTATGAGAATTTAGTAAATTCTTCGATAAAGGTAAAAGTATCAGCAATTCACCTCATGGCGCCAGCTATAAGTCAACCATAAAAATATTAAGTCTGTAATAATCAATAAATCTTATGGTAAGTGTTAAAAATATTGGAAATAATAAACATTTTGAAATTTAACAATTTTTAAACTTAATTTAAATTAGTTAGAAATATTATTAGATAGTTAAATTGATAAATATTGTATAATTAATATAATTAGATCAGGAACCAAAGATTAAGATTGAAATTCGAATCAAGGCAAAATGTTTATTTTATTTTTTAAAAAGGAAATTGAGTTAAATTCCATCTTAAAGGTATGTGTTACTTACCATATGAGTAAACAATCTGTGCGCTCTTATTTTTTTTGAAAAAGTAAAAATTGTGAAAACAAGCCTGGGTTATCTAAATTTGCTCATATGTTAAGTAACACATGCCTTTAAAAATTGTTTTTTATTTTTTTTTGAGGAAGGAACGACCAGTAATTTTTAATGATAGGGAAGCACCTGCCGAATTACTATGGAAACTTCAATAAACCCCATAGCAAACAAGTAAAAGTACCGTAAAGTAAAGTAACAGTTGTGAAAAAGGCTGTCACTGTCAATAAAGAATAAATTTTTAATAATTTCAATATATTTTTACTTAAAATAGGAAAAGTCTAGTCTTTAAAATTAAATTAAATTTTTAGCTTTTATGGATACAAAAAGTGAAGCAGATAAAAAGATCAATAATACGAAAGAAGAATCTAGTTTAAGAAAAATAAGTTCTGCTCAAAAATCAGAGCATTTGAAAGCATTACTTAAGTTAAAACAACAGGAGCATATAATTGAAAAAACAATTAGCTCTCATTTTGAAAATGCAAAAATTGATTCTAAAATACTGAAAGAAATTCAGCGGGATTATCACGGTTTATTTAAAGAAAGGTAAAACGGTGAAGATAAAACAATTGGTTACAGATTATGAAAAATATTTTTAAACCATTCAATAAATATTTATTTCTATTATTTATTAGAACCAATTTATTTGTAGGCAGAAAATATTTGAATCCCTACAAAATTCAGTCGATGATGTAAACGAAGGATGGAAAGCTGTGAAAAATATAATCGAGGATCTTAAAAATTTTGGAAACTTAGGTAATTTATATAAATAGTTTTGAGTTTATAAATAACTTATGAAAAATTGCTATACCAATAAAATTTGTGGATGTTTTTCTTAGATGTTGAGGAATACAAGTCAAAATTATACATTCTCTGGCAAAAAATACAAGAGTTTTATAAAAAGGAATTTATGGACCTTCTAATAGAAGAACAAAATGCTTTAGAATCAGATTTGTTGCAATTTAATATGACACTTCATCGGTATGAAAATTGTAGAGATTTTAAAGGATCATTACTTTCATCGAAAAATCCACACCGAATTAATTATATGGAATCAGATTCTCAAGACTATGATGAAATACAAAGTTTTAGTAATTTAGTAGCGAAAACAGGTGAACAGAAAAGTGATTAAACGAAATAATAAAATCGTTTCAAATTCTAACAATAAATTGGTTCTTCCTTTTTAAAATAGGTCATACTCAACATTGGACTGAAGAAGATCACTTGCTTTTTCTAAAACTTCGTAAAAAACACAAAACAATTCCAGCTTTGGTCAATGCAATTCAAAACAAATGTCCCGACTTAACAGCAAAATGCATCGTAAATCACGAAGCTTGGTATAAATTTTATTTGAAGCTTCGAGAGGAACAGAAAAAAGCAGTGAAAGAGTGGCGAAAACAAAAAGAATTTGAGCGATCCATTCGAATTGAAAAGAACCATTCTAGTACCCAGGGAAATAAAAATGAAACCATATCATCTGAAAAACAAAAAGAAAAACCATCCACGGATAACGATGATAAACGCGAAAAAACATTACTTGAAAATACGGAAAGCGAAGCGAGTAAGAAAAGAGAATTAATTAAAAAGTGGAGAGAAGAAAAAGAAAATAAACGTTTAATGGACGAGGAACAAGAAAAACTTGGAAAACAGTTGAGAGAAGTTTCAGAAAATCGAAAAAAAGCACGAGCAGAACGTTTAAAAAATGCAGTTGTTGAATATAAAAAAAAGAAAGCTTTGGAGGCTGCCTTTTCGAATAGAATTCCTAATCAAAGTAGGCAAGAAAATATTTTGAAGTCGGTTGATTTGATAAAATCATTTAGGTAACAAAATATTTCATAACGAAATTATAAAAAGGAGTTTAAATTTATTTCAATTCTTATTTTGTGTTTTTTTTTTCTATCACAGGAAACGAGACAAATATTACATAGAGAAAAGGAAAAGAGTTTTGAATTCGAAAAAAGAAAATGACTTGAAGGAAATCAAAAAAGATGATTCCTCAAAGCCAAGAGTTTCAACTTTGCTTAATTGCACTAAAGTCTGGAAAGAAAAATGTAAAGTTAATGCTAAAGAAGAAAGTAATCGAGATTTTCTCTATATAAAAAATTTACCAAAAATGTAGGTATTGAATATTTAATGTAACATATGTACTGAAACAGAAAAATTGAAATTATTTTTAACCAAATCTAATTTTTTTAGATCAACTATTCAATGGCGTAATCAAGAGTCGGTTTCAGAAAATACATTCGATTAAAAGCTAATTAAGTTAGTATTAACTATACGGAAAATCATTTAAAAAAAAAAAGAGGTACGACGCGTTTTGATATATACTTATGTTTATTTTATTTACGAACGTACCATTTTCTTTCAGACGATTTACATAATAAGTTATGAGTAAATGAGCGTTAAATCTTATCCAGAACAACCGTTACCTTTTTTTTTTAGCTTTACAACGTTGTTATTTAGGTATCGCTACACATATCAGTGCGTTATGGATAACATTAACACTGGACAGCTTTACTCAAATATATAATATACTTTCTATTAACCTTCTTCTCGTTAATTGATATTCTTTCGTCATATTACCAAATACAAAAAACATAGGTGATACAATAATGTTATAATACAAGCGTGTCTTTTATTGTGTCGAGTAGGATGCACAAATCGGATCTTACCCGACACGATACTGCAACACCTCATGGAAATACTTAGTAATAGAGCTCTTATAATAATTCTAAACTATACGTAGAAATATAATTATTTAAAATTAAAATTACTTCTATAGATTTATTACAGTGAACAATAAGGTGCGAAATGAAACGTTTATCCTTCGTCACGGTTTCCTCCTCTCAAAGTCCCTCCTTTCTCTACTTATCCATTTTTCTATTATCCACTCTCGAAAACTTTTCAATTATCATTTAAACAGTTTACGCTTTCTCTGCTTCTTTATCGTCTTTTATATAATCGGTAATAAATATGTACACACGTAAAAATTTGTACACTTACAATTTCCCACACGCTGCATATTTTGCCTATTATTGTATTCATTTATACTTTATTATCAGCTTTTAAAATTACTTTATTAAAGCCCACTCTACGGATTATCGAGAAGATTCGTTGAACTTCAATAAGTTTTTAATCCGTTTGGGAAAATCGTACTGGTCACAGAAATAATTTCCCTAATATTCTACCATTGCACGCTTATAAGGACGGTGAGGTACAGATTTTAACGATCTTAACCGTTTCATTTCTTCAGAATTACACGCACTCTTAACACACTGTTAAAAAAAAAAACCTCACTAATTCGCATTTAACAAGTCATGATTGTCTCTAATAATTTAAATTATAATTAAAAGTCCTTTCGGCTCACGCACATTTTTTGGAAAACGTGTTCTAAAATCACAGCTTTTAACAGTGTACATTCATTCATGCATCCAATTCTAATCAGTCCTTGATTGGAAGATAAAGAGTAATTAAAATTTCTTAAATTTCATTCCTTCCAATTCAAATCAAAACAGAAGTACTTAATATCTAAAAGCTAAGCTGTAAAAAACTTCCGTAAAGTTTTCAATTTTGGCCACGTGATTATGAGTTTCATAACAATATTTTTCTAAATTCTTTAACGGCAAGAGACATTTGACATCTTCAAATCGGATTTTTCATTTAATAATTTCCTTTTCTTAACGCAGAAGTAATTGGATATAAATCGGTACAATCACCCGAATCGCGTGCACTGGCTAATTATAATTTTACATTTCTTTTGTATGGATTGGTCCATAGTATTAATTAATTTTCGATTTCCGGATATCTTTTAATTTAATTTCGATGTACAAATCCTCAATCTCGTTAATCCGCAAAGTGGAATATTGCGCTATTTTTCTCTAGAAGATTAAAATTGCTTACATTTCTTCTCTGAAAAATGTTTAAAATAATTCAAATTGCTCTGATTAAATAGCTAAGTTGGACGTCGAATATAAATGCAGTTGGCGAATAGGGAAATAGAAGCCTGCTATTTTTTTTTCAATATAAAAACAAGCTATTCCACGTAATATCTATTTTTTTTAAAATCAACGACGAGACTTCGCAGAGCAAACTATATTGGGACAACAGAATTCGGAATAAATACCTAATATTATAACAGAATTTTAAGTATTTTTCGTAATGTCACCTCTATATAGTTTGTAAGAAAATAAGATATTTTACTTGAAATTTTTTATGTACACATATTACAAACTTTTTCGTAGTTAGTATAATAATTCGATCTACTACAAATTTCATTTTTTTTTAATATACACATGGTGGAGAGTTTTGTTCAAATTGATGGAACAAAATAATCGTGATGAAAATTTTGTTAGTACTGACAAAAGCTCTCTGTTTTAATAACTAATATAATTGATTAAAACGATGGTCCATTTATTTTACTTCTTCTGTTTCGAAAAAATTGGAGAAAAATGAACCTAAAAATTGCATGAATAGTACTTTCCTTAACGTTATTTATATACAAATGATTTTGTCCGAGTGAAACTTTATTAGTTATTAGCGCTCTATTGTAGTACGACGTCGAAAACAATTGGGAACTCGATTTTAAAAATGTTAAGAGAAAATTTCAAAGGTTCATTTGACGATTTTTTCCCCAAAATCAAGTTCCTTTCCAGAACGTCGATGAAAACTGACTTTTACAATGATTTGTCGAGTGATTCAATTAGGGTGGAGCGAAAAAGCAACTTGAAATCGAATAGTAAATAAGAGATTCCGAGAATAAAATCGTTATGGAGATTTTCAAAATTTAGTATAAACGTTCAATCATGCAGACTTCTTAGGTTTGAAAATAAATTCTGATCACCCAAAACTCAAACTATCGAATTATAGAAATTGTATTAAAAAAAGCAGACATATTTTTGAATATTTGGAATAAAATAAAAATGTTACTCCTTATAATGTCTTCATTCAGCTTTATTATTTTCTTTTTACAGTAAGATACAAAAATGTAATTAGTACATACGATTTTTGTATTTTAAGCAATATCAAATATTTAATATTTTTTGAAATATTTAAACAACTTTTTAATTGGGCAATCTTTAGAAATTTTATGAAAGCATTCAACAATGTAATTTTATTTCTATGAGAAATGAATCTTCGACTTTTTTAAGCAATGACAAAAAACTATCAAAAAGGGTGCTTAAAAGATAAAGTAAAAGTGACTGAAAAATAAGCTAAGGAACTTTTGTAACTTTGGAGACATTTTTAAAGAAGATTTTTAATGAAAATTTTGTATGAAAATTAGAATTCTATTCTATGAGGATTTGAAAAGGCAATTTTGTTCAAATCTTAGAGAATTTTCATAGAAATTCTCTGAAATTTTGAAGGATTTTCGGAGAATATCCGTCGCAAACATTAGTTTATAAACATTACCTGAAAATCTCGAGACAATAATTATTATATAACTTTTTTTTAACCAGTATATCAAAACTTCTATACGAATACTTCTTTGAAAATATCTCCAAAAATTAAATAAAAACTAACTAATTTTCGGCTTCTTTCAATAGTAAATTTAGTGGGAAAGTTTTGTCCAAATATCAAACTTAATAATTCTACCTATTTTCGAATCATTCAACTATTTTCTATCAATCAACCTCTTTCCCTCTCTTATCAAAAATCTTACCACTTATTTCCCCAAAAATTTCCTACCAAAAATACCTGCAGGTTCTATGTTCTCTCTAAATTCATTCTTCCCCAAAATCGCGATACTAGCAACATCGCAGAATTTTATTCTGATTAAATTGATCAATCGCTCCACTCTTACTGCAATACTCGATACAAATCAATAACAATCACGTCTTCATTAGTCAATCAGAATCTGTATTCTTGCGCTAAGAGCGTCCGTTACTTGTATCAACGATTTTTGCACGAGAGACACTTTTAGATTACATACATCCTTAAATAAGTACGCAAAAGTGTACTCACTTCAAGGTAATACACATATATACACGGCACTCACATCTGAAAATCAGGATCACTGTAATCGTCACCACTATCACTGCTATCAGAGATTCTTCTTCGCTTCTTCTTTTTGTGTTTCCTGACCTCCTTCGTTTTGTGCTGACGTGGTTTCCTTGGCGAGGTGTGTTCCTTTAATTCCGGGTTCGCGCGTATCGTGATTTTTGGAACTCTCGGTGGACTCACACTGACCGAATTATTCGGATGATCCGTAGAATTATTACTCTGAGCAATATGCTCATGAATAGTCACAGTTCCACCAGTGAATTTATTCGAGTCAGCGTTCACTCCATGAAGAGTAATCGTTTCCCGTTTTTCCCCATCAGCATCCTCATCAGGATCATCAGGATCAAACTTCAACATCAGCTGCTTAAAGTCCATATACTCCTTCAACAATTTCCTCCTTCCTTCCTCATTCAACTCCTCATCATCTTCACCCTCTTTCAGTTTTTGCAATGTCGCTTTGGGTTTAAATTGCGCGGTACTTTTTCTCGTCACTGCCTTTTCGTAGACCTTGGCAGACTCCGAGGGCGAGTACTGACCAATCTTCGCATCAGTGATTCCATAAATATCCTTCAAGTGTTGTCTTAAAGTTAAAAGAAGCAGGAAACCTTGACTCGTTGTGATTAGTTGTCTCAAAACCGTTGTGTCTTCTGGTAACCTCGACAAAAGCGAATCTTCATCTTCCTCATCATCTTCTTCGTCTTCAAGGCTAGACAACAATTGATCAGCTCTCGGCTGACCATCAGGTCCAATCATGATCGTCTGCTCAGCCGGAAAATTCTGCAACCTAGAGCCTCCTTCTTTTGGTAACAATCCTTCTTTGAAAGATTGAAGAACGTTCATCCCAGACAGTGAGATAATGATATCTATGTGATGAATAATAAAAAGTGGCTCATCCTGGGCTTGATATGCGAAGTAAGCTAAATTATCTGCCAAAAACAACATCTGGGAAAGACTCGTCTTCGCCGTTTCATCAAACTGCTTCAAAAAGGAAAGAACTATCGCTCTCCTCTGCTGCTTGGTGCTCCTCAAAATTGTATAAAGGAATCCATTCAAGGCAGAGGGATATTCACCTTCCTTCGTTCTCATACCTCGCACCGTTTTATCATTTTGCAAGATGCTCTGGAGCCGGTAGCTTAATTTGATTCCGAACTGGGCTCTCATGTGAATAAAACCTGGGTACTTCTTCTCTATGTCTTGTAGTTGCTTGTCTGCACTGTGACTCACCATTTTCTCACAATCTGTGCTCATGCAGATTAAATAAGGAACAATCTGCACCGGGTGAACAAGACCTTGGGCGAGAATCAACTGTATGACTTTCAAAGCCGCGTGCCTTACTCCAACATTCACATGGATGAAGGACTCGAGGATTTCCTTGAGGTAAAGTTGAATAACCGTGCTCGCCATTCCGGAAGACACATCACCCATTTCCTTTAGATTCTCCTGTTTCGAGAGCTTCGCCCACTCCTGGTCCTGCTTTATCATCCTCGTTTCTTCCTCCTGAAGGTAAATCTCGATATTGTTCAAAACTTGAATCCTCATGTTCACCGGAGCGAGATCTGAAGTTAGTAAGTAGTGGTACAACTCTTTGAGTTCCGGCAGCATCATGAACTCATAATGCCTGATACATAAAGATCCAATAGACTTCAAAGTAAAGTACTTGATATCATCATTATCCAAGTGAACGAAATAATTCAGAGTATCGAAAACCTGGTCTTTGATATTCTCAGGCAAACCTTCAATCACTTCTGGGAGCGTGAAGTCGAAGTGTCTCAATAGTAAACCGACCGTAAAAAGTGCACGACGGAAGAAAGGTCTGTATTTCAAAAGAATCGGATTATTAGGGTCCTTTTCGTACTGGAATTTGTACTCGGTTAGGTGTCCGTAGTATTTGTTGAAACAGTCTCGAATCAGTTTGAAATTTCTTGTGACATTGTTCACTATCGATCCTAAACAGGAAAGGCAACTCGCTACCACAGACTTGTCGTGTTGTAGAATCAATTTCACTGAATCTTCTTCAAGCTGAGCCAAAAAAGTCTCGCTGGGATGTTCAATCAGAGGCACGACTAATTCCAAGGTGTGTGCAACGCTGCTGATTATCTGGTAATCTCCCTGTGTTTGGCATTTCAAACTCAAGTAAGGCTGGAGGGTTATCGCGTGATCGACGAGAAGTTGGGGTCGAATCTTGGCGAAAAGATGCAAGGTCGTCAGACAAGCAACTAATCTCTGCGGGGATCCTTTCTTTTCTGCTTGTTCCGCTCCATCAAGTGGCGTTTCTTCGAGTCGGAGGATATTTTCGATTAAACATTCAACGATTTGTTTGCAGGCTGTTAGCAAAACTTTGGGAGGTTCAGCCTGCAACTTTGTGCTATCCTCCTTGTCTTCCTTAGGTTTAAATAAACTAACCAGCAGCTGTTCAAACCACTCAAGTCCCATGTCTTTGCTGGCTGCAACCACGTCTGTGATGTTCATCACTTTTCTCAGCAAAGCCTCAGAATCGACAGTAGGTTTTTCTCGCACGGGAGTAAACCACATATTTTGGAAGACTTCCATAACAAGCTTCCTGATTCCTTCCTCGTCGTTCACCCTTCTTATCATTTTGACGCAAATCTCTGGAATCTTGGGAAAGTCCGGACATTCCATGCAGACATCTTTCAAGATTTTGATGACTCGTTTTCTAACGCTGACTCCGGTGTCAAGGATTCTTGAAGAAAGCATGTCGTAGTACTTGTCGATCAATTCTGGCCTGCTGAGGGTGAATTTTCCAACAAGATCAACTGCAGCTTCTCGTACGGATGTCGAGTGATCAAGGAAAGAATGCTTGACTCCCATTTGCATGTCCACTCTTCCTAAAACGCTGGGATCAGCTTCCACGATCATTGTCAAACACTTCATGGCTTTTGTTCTAATAGCGATCGACGATTCAGTAAGAACTTGTAGAATTTGTTTTAGGTATCTGTCGAAACTTTGAGAGAAAGATCGTTTGGAAGCAAGATACTGGGAAATTAGTTCCGCAGAGTTGTAGTCAATATAGGTTTGAAGAATGTCTGGTTTTGTTCCTGAACTGTAGGGGCGAATCTTGGACACAATCAGCTTCTTCTTTTCTTCTATGATCCTATAAGCCTCCGAGTTCTTCTGCTCGTTATTGTCATTCTCATCTGGATCAATTTCTTCAATGTCAGATTCGCTATCTTCATCACTGTGATTTCTGTTTTTCTTTTTCGACCTCTTCTTATGAGTCTTTTTACTGGGACTTCGATTTGGTTGGCCGACTCTAGTTTTTTCAACAGCACAATCCCTATACCATTGAACTAGATAAAAATGTCGAGCATATCCCAGGGCTGCGTCCTTCGTTCCGTTAACTGCCAAATAATCAAGAAGGACTTTCTGGAGAAAAACAGTCCTCTCTTCATCATCTGTGAGACCCTTGATGCCTTTGTCCTTGACTTTATCATAATCCGAGTCCTTTTGCTGTTCAGCTTTTATGTCTTTGATAATCTGATCAATCGTAGACAGTTTGCACTGTGAACTCACAGCATCTTTTCTCAATCTCGCAGCAACAACTCCCAGGTAATCTATGGATGCAACTCGCAGAGACATGTCCGACCCTTTGTTGGAAAAGTGGCCTGCTAGCAAATTTCCAAGGAGACTTAGGAGTAATTCTGCTGCAGGCCATTCTGGTTTGTTGACAGTCGCTAGCAAATCCTGGATGAAGTTTTCAAAGAGAGGTCTGTAGTCCACTTCATCTCCTTTGCTTCCGCACTTGTTGAGAAAAACTGTGAGAAAATTAGCAGCAGTTCTCGTGGCATTCTCGTATCTAGTGATGATGAGGACATCAGCGTCGATTTGGGTAGCCTTTTTATCTTTCTCGTCGTCATCGTCATCATCATCTTTGTTTTTATTTTTATCTTTACTTCTTTCTTTTCTTGTATTCTTGTCCTGGACGATACTTTCCGGAAGAACAACAACGCATTGAATAAGTTGTAGAACAAGAGCAGTCAACATTTGAATATGATCTTCGGAACTGAGTCTATAAGTCCTTAAACTTCTTTTGCTGCTTGGAAGTCTTGCAATCGACGCCAAAATATCATCTAGAAGTAATCTCCTATGCTTTTCGTACTTGGTGAAGATCACAGTCACGAGTTTCAAAGCACTGAGTTGAAGATCGCTAACCGACTCGACGAAGAAAGGCGACACTCCCAATGTCGATGCGTGAAGAACACTCGTGTCGGTGAGAACTTGGATGTTAAAAAGCTCTGACAAAAGACCAACTAGTTCAGTCATTTTGTTGTAGACTTGAAGAATGCTCTTCTCTCTTACTTCTTTCGTTTGCGCCCTCTTCTTCCGACCACTGGCGTTAAAGTTTTCAGTCTTGCTTTTAGAATCTATTCTATAAACAGGGTCGAAGGATGGGTAAATCGTGTTCTGTAATTGGAACTTCATGAAAACAATTATTCTGTCGATAACATCCTCAAGATAAACTGTTTTCGGCATGTTGCTCGAGGTCATAATATGCAAGGAGATTAGGGAAGCATCAACCGCTCGTTGAACTCGTTCCATTGCTAGGTTCATCCATCGTCGACTTTCTGCAGCATCATCTTCTGGATCGGCTAGTGGCGAAACTTTCGCACCGTCCCTGATATTCTTCTCAAGAATATTTAAAAGTCTAACAAGCCTGTCAGTTGGAATCGACTCCATAGCCCCGAGGGCTTTCAGTTTCGCGGCTTCGGTGCATAGTTCTTGAAGGTGATATTTCTGGATCAAAAGTTCTTGAGGAACATCACCATCATCTCCTTCATCAGTCATATTAGCTGCGTCTTCAGTATTCTCAAAGACAGTATCCATCGTTGAATTAAATCGCTGATAGGTGTTTGTCTCCATGAGCTCCTCAACGCTCAGTTTCGCTAGAACAGGTACGAGTTTCTTCTCGTATTTCCTGATTTTCGGCTTCGGAGGTGAGACGCTCTCGTCTTTGTGCTTCTTTTCTTCATCTTCGTCATCATCTTCCATGAACCGTTTTCGTCTGCGCGGTGTCTTCTCTTCTTCCTTCTTCCTCTCTGCTCTCTCCTTCTCCCTTTTTTCTTGCCGTTCCTTAGCTCTTGCTTTAAAATGCTTATTGTTCCTGCCAATTTCCTCTTCACTGTCAGATTCAGAATCCGCTACTTCGCTATTCGTTAACCCCATCTTTGCTGCACGAGTAGGTGCCTTTTCCACAAAAGATTTAAGACTCTTTTGCATGAGAGCTTGATCTGCTAAGGATAACCTGTTGAGCATCACGACTGGTTCCTTCATGATCACCTGCTTATCTGGATGATTAGGAGTATTGGAAGGCGCATAGTTAGTTAAGATGTTTTCTTGATCTGAATTAAGGTTGGATTTACTGGATGGAACGCTTTTAAGACTCTGCAGGCTATCGTTCTGATTCGGAATTTGCTGCGCTTCTGGATTCTCAACTGGCATCGCAATGTCGGGAAGACCAGTCACGGGATCTAGAATCAATTGCGGCTCCTGCATCGCATTTCCGAGCGGCATTTGGCTATTTTGAGTGCTTTGAGTATCCATCTGGGTTATGATGGGGTCAAATATATTCTGCTGTAGATTCACATTCTGCATGGGATCAGTTTGTAGCGGAGAATTGACGATCGGAGAAGCGACTTGCATTGGAGAAGCTACGTGCATCGGGGAAGTGACTTGCATCGGTGAAGCGACGTGCATCGGAGAGGCCATGTGCATACTCGGCCTCGATGTTATATGTTGATTCTGTGGCGTCAGGTTCCCGAGACTTGACAAGGGAGTGTTTGGTGAACTCATATGAGCTGGTGAGTACATATTGGGTTGGGGATTGGTGCTCGAAAGCGTGAGATTGGAGTCTTCAGACATGTGCTGCGGCGTCGTGGAGGTTCTCGTTTGTTCCGTAATAACGCTCGCTCGGGGCGAGGGAGAAGGCACGGCGAAAGGAGACATTTGCGACATGTCGGCGTAGTTCTGGGGCGTCATAGGCATCCTGGGATGCTGGGCGTGAGAAATTCCAGAGGAAGGAGGTGGTAGAACAGATCTCGCAGCTGCAGAATGTGCGGGACTACCTTGTGGTGTCTGTCTAGACCCTGAAGAATTGGAATATGAAGGTGAGAATCGTCCGTAGTTTGCTGGCGACTGGTTTGAGTGCAACATAGGCGTGCCCTGTGGCCAGTTTCTCGGGGAATTGTACTGCGGTCCCTTAAAAACGTGAGGATTTATTTGCAGAATAGCTTTTAAGAGTTCTGGCGTGTTCTGATCGGATTCGAGAGACTGATCTACGCTGTAGTGGTCCTTAAGCTCTATATGATCCGAAGAGGTCTGTGATAAAGAGGATATCAACTGAGGGACTAAATTGTCGTCCCGGACACTTAGAAGTATCTGTGCTTCTTCTGCAACTCGAGGGTGAAAAAGGAGAGATTTATTTGTCAACGGTGTTTGAGACAATGGAGTAGGCAGGGGCATTTCTGATAGTAAGTCAGATAGACTCGCAATACCTGCGAGGGTTGTTATTGGTACGCTCGGAATTACCCCATTCATTTTGACTTTGATTTGTTCTGGCATTACAGCCTGAGCAAATTGTGATCTCAGCGACGAATCCAGGGTGTCGCTACCTTTTGAAAGAGATGTAAATCAAAGGAAGTTATTGAAAACCTCTTATTTCTGTGGAGAGCTTGGCACCTTAGAGGAAATATAGTGTCTATGGATGTGCCATCATCTCGAAGAGTGAAAATAAGCATCACTGGATTCTGAGGGCAAGGTGATTCCGCAACCGCAGGTTTTCAGAAAAAAAAATATTTTTGGAGCGACACTAACACTAACGATAATCTTGGGAACTTAACAAAGTCTCTATTAAGTTCCCATGATGCACTAGTGATTTCTCAGCCAAATTTTGATGAAGCTCTTGGATCTTGCAGCAAACGATCCATTGTTAGTTCCGTATGAGCAGCTTTCCTGAAAGAGATTTTATATTGTTAT
Organism: Synergus magnus; assembly: GCA_032275165.1. NCBI lineage: Eukaryota > Metazoa > Arthropoda > Insecta > Hymenoptera > Cynipidae > Synergus > Synergus magnus. The sequence continues at coordinate 9,321,675 of JAUESH010000020.1, read as the reverse complement.
GATTCATTAAAAAATATATTTCAAGTTTATAGAATGTGATCATTGTGAACACAAAATATTATTGTTACTAAATAACGTACAATTCAAATTGATATTGTAATACTCGAATTTAAACGAATTAAAATTTATTTAACTAATTAACTAATTTAAAACAAATTTCTGAAATGTTTTATTCAGATTTAACATTTTAAAGAAATATCAAAGATTATATATTTGAAAAATTTCATCTGATTCGTAGGGTCCATATTTCTGAATGTATGTTATATGAGCTTTAAATATTATAATAATATAACAATTAAAATAATAATTAAAATATTATAATATTTAAAACTAAAACAATTATGTCAAAAACCGGAAAAATCGGTTAAAAGTAATGGTTCACTACAAAATTCTTATTGCCGTTAAAAAATATCTACATGTATACGGAAGTTATCTATTAAGGTAAAGTAAAATTTAGAAGCAATAATATCTTTCATTAGCACAAAAAAACAAAGTTAAATTATCTTTATTTTGTTATCTTCACTATTTACCTAATATTTATTAAGAAAATTTCACTGAAAATAACTAGCTTTGTCGGCAGATCTAATAATTACTATTAAAAATTGGGGATCTGTTCTGAGTTAGATATATATATCATAGCTTCTTCATTTGTCTTTACTATTTTTTTATCTATTTAATGTTGAGATCAAAATAATCATCAATCGATTTATAAACGTAATGCTGACGTTTATATATACTTAAAGTTAAACAAAACTGATCAACTGATTAAAAAAAATTCGAAAATTAAAAATTTTTTAATTAATTAAAGATCAATGAATATAAAAAAGCTTAATGTTCTCTCTTCGTGATTATAAAAAAAAATAATTACAACGTAATTATATAAACAAAATATCAAAATATTCATGAATCTTGTACACAACCAATTAAAGTTAAAAGCTAAAAAAATAATAAAAATAATAAAAACAATTTCTAATCCCAAATCTCCAAAATTGTAACAAAAACCCAGATTTTAACATTCTCTAAATCGCCATTTAGCACTAAAATATACAAATCACAAATATAGAACGAATCTATCCCCTTATTAAAAAATTTCCATTAAAAAAAAAAATACAACAAGAGAACATCAACTGAGTCTCTTACCCACATATTTGCACCGAAATACAACGAAAAAGTCACAAGCACCAAAAATGCAGAAAAACAAGACAGCAGGTCGAAGCTGATAGATAGAATGAAATTAAAAGCTAAAAATCTGATAAACCTTTGAAATTAATGACTTGCTCACGAAATTTGACAAAAAAAAGAAGCAAAAACGTGAAAAACAGTTTGTTCCCGCGAGATTTTGTGTTATTTACCTTTAGTTAACTAGTCCTGATGATTATTTATGCTGTACTATCTAATATGCAGACTGAGGTTTTCCGTCACGGTTCTTCGTATTTTCCTGACCAGCTGCCTGTCAGTTGGAAAAATGCACCTAGTTTTTGGTCCTAGAGAGCTAGAGCGGTCCTCCTTCAGCTATTTTCTTCTCAAATCTTTCCTCTCAAGATATCCATTCAATTGTCATCCGTGGCTGTGGCCTACTTGGTTGGAGGTAAATTAGATCGATCAAAATGTTAAACAAACAAACACCAGCGCAGAGGATAACTTTCACTTACATTATTCGCAAAACCATGCAAACACCATACTTTCAGATGTGACTGATCGCGGGAAAAACACTATTTATAGTGTGAATCCGAAGAAAACAGACACAAAGGCGTCCATTTTGCTCAATGCTCAGCAGCGAGTTCGCGGAAGTTGCGTATTTGATACACCGCCGGGCGTCGCGACCAGTTTCAAATTGCCTTATGTTCTGTTCACATGTTCAACAAAAAAAATGTTTCAAAATTTTCAAAAATGAGCAAAAAATGATTCTGAAGACTCCGAATAATCCACGTTAACGAAATTAAATTAAACTTTATTCGCTGAAAAATTATTCCTCGCACGCGAAAACTCAGTTTAAAAAAGGGTTATATTCAGTTTCTTTTTTCTTTCAGTTTTTATTTATTGTAGTTTATTTTCATTTAAATTTAATTGGACAGATTGCAATTAAAAATTTTGGAGTTATTACCTATAAACGCATAATCTAATAAATTCCTTTTTCTTTAAACGATATTTTTTTTTCAATCTTTGAAAACGATCTGAATAAATCTAATTTGAATTTCCCGCATTTCTAAAACTCTTTCCGGTATTGTGAATTGAGCTTAAGAACTCCAAAAAATGTTTGTCATCCAATCCGCATATGTGTATTCTTTTATATTCATTTAATCATTTCTTAAAAAGGGATCTTATTGGCCTCTAGTCAAAGATATTCTCTAGTTTAGTTAATAAAATAAACATTTCATTTAATCAATCTTTTTGGCGGCGAGCATTTTGCCATTTGAATTGAACTATCGATTTTTCAAAAACCTACGTCCAAAATTCAAACCTAACCTCAAATTTCTCAATACACATTGGCCCTAATTATTTCTTTTACAAAAATACTTTTAAAATATAGCTTTTTATTGACTTTCTACTTAAAAAAAATTGATTTTGACTTTTTTTTGACGTTTCATAATGATAATCAGATTGGAAAATCGTCCACTAGATAGCGATGGAATCGCGGCTTCCTTTCGTTTCGTGCACAAGCAAAAATAAAAAGCCCGAATAAACTTCAAAATGGCGCAGCTGCTCAGTGTAAACACCCAGTTTTTATGTCAGTGAAGCGAAATAAAAATCATAGATTTTAGCCAACAGTTGGCTGCATTCTCGTTTTTATTGTGTCTTAACGGTGCGAGGAAATAACTTGAATGTTTATCCAAATGTCTGCAATCACCCACTCTATGCCAGGTAAGCATCTATTGAAGTAAAGATTGACATTGAAAGCGTTTTTTTCACATAAAATGTAATCATACGTCATATGAGAACGTTTTAGAATTGTTTTTATACGAAGCGATTCCATTTTTTCAAGGCAAAATCTGTAAATTTAGAAAAGGACTCAGTCAATTTTTGGGTCAAAATTCCCACCAGGACCTCTTGAATAAATGTAATAAGCGGATTTAAAATGCAAATTTCTGAAAAAAATATTCTATTTGTTTTTTGGTTCTATTTCATCCTAAAGTTTGTTTTTTATTCCTGAGTGAATTTAATTTAAGCTCAGATTGCAATTAACAGTTTCGTCACATCGATAATTGCTTTAATTTGTTTCGAAGTGTTTATATTTTCTAGAAATTGTTTAAGGCTTTATTAGACTACGATTTTAATGAATGTTTTTTTATTTCAGGAATTGATCCACGGAAAATGGCTCAAAAAAGGAGCATCGATAGCATAGGGTATGTTTTTTAATTCGAATAATCAAAAGCTAGTTTGAATCTTTCGATATTTTAGATTTAAAATTAGAATTGGAGCACTGGATTAATTTTGGAACACTATTTTACTGTTAAAAGATCATTCACATTGTGAATTTCACAATCTTGCTTCATAATCTGAATTTAAAATAGTACATAGTAGTATTATATTGAATGAATTGATATTCAAAGAGTGAAATTATAGGTAGAGATCTGTTAATTTATTTCCTAATTTTGTGTTTCTTAATTAAATTTTAGTTTTGGTTGTTAAATTTTTATGAAAATAGCTACTTAATGCATTCATGCTTAAAAATATAATTACATACTCCCTTGGCTCCAACTCTACACGATTGAAAAGATTAGGAATTTCTTTGCTTGAACGAATATAAGCAGAGGTATCGTTAATCTCAAAGACGACGCACGAATTTCGAGAAAAACCTCAATACGCCTCTGAATAGGTGGTTTGAATTTTAATGTTGTTTCTCGAAGGAAACGTAACATTAATTCAGACGTGATTTCGTGAAGTGATCGTTACACGAGGTGTGTAAAATATAAAATGTCCAAGAGGATGAAACGAACTTGTAACAACTAGAATGCCTTATATTCTCATGGAATTTTTTATAAATAATTTCCAAAAAGTAAATTCAATACTATTTTTGGACTATATTTTTTACACCTGAATAATTAAAGGTGAATACCAGTTTTTATTGTGTATTAGTAGAAAAGTGTTACTAAAAAGATTGAGGAAAGTTTCAAGGAAATATCAGAATGAATTTAAAATCTCTGAATTCATTCAAATGTTAATTTTAGGCGTTAGGTCTTCCTTACTTGAGTTGCTCTTTTACATTTATTACCGCACTACAGGGGTCAACACAATACGACAATCCACAGGTGCAAGTTTGCTTTTAAATCGCCACCAATTTTTTTTGCTGGATTTTACCCTTAGAAAATTTATGACTTTTTTGTAGTGTTCTCCGCCCTTCTGAAATCTTATATTCTTTAGATATCTTATGAATTTTAACGTTAAGAATCTATTATTCAATGAAACGCCAGAGAAGTGATTAAAATTTATTACAAATAATCAATTACCAACAATGTTTATCTGCGATTAGGGGTCTTCCATAAACCACATGGCTTCTTTAGGGGGGGGAGGTCGACGAAAAGCCATCTTGGTCTACTTGGGGGGGAGGTCAAAAAGTGACCAAAATTGGGCCACGTAGTTTATGGAAGACCCCTTAACTATATTGTTTGATTTGACTTTAACGTATAATTACTGTCATAAAATTTTCTGTTAAATAGAGACATTATAATTTTATGATAGGAATTTGGGAATGTCAGTATAAAGGTACAACTAAATGCCGAACATCTGGAAACGATTTTCACGCTCCAAAATTTTCCTACCTGTCAGGTACAATACATCGGTTCAACTGGTGACTGCTAGACCCACAGGTGGAGGAAATTTCTTACCTTGAAGATGTTTTTATGTATTCTAACTTTCAAAATATTTACTTTATATTTTTTTTAAATACTTTTTAAATATTACAATATTGATTTATTTATTGTAATTCTTTTATATATGTATTACTAAAAAATCAAACAAAGGATTCTATTTTTTTCTCTTTATAAAAAGAAAGAGAAGAAAAAATGAGTAGTAAGTATTCCTTTGCTCTGACTTCCGTGTAGTTTGCATCTGAAACTGCAAGAGCAAGTACTTTGCAAATGAAACAAACTGCATGTAACGGTAACGTCACTCGTGTCGACTTTGTTGACGAGAATTCGACCGATTGCTTTGTTTGAAAAGTATACGAGTAAAGAGTATTCTCATATGATGGCAAAGTTACAACGTGGACTCCTTAAGTCTTAGGAGATTTCAATGCCTTCCCTACGATTCCTCAAGCTTGTTACTTACTCTTTATGAAAAGAAACATTAGATTAGAACAATTACTTTCAAATTTGGAAGCTTTTAAATTTTGTCAAATTTAATTGAAATTGATCAATTGATCAGTTGATTTCCAAATCCGAAACGTTCAAACTTAAATTAATCCAATTTGAATGTTTCCAAAGTTTCGTGTACAACTTTCCAGCAGATCCAAGAATGGATCTGTTGAATACCATTATCTGAAATCTTCGAATCTCGAAACAATATCGTCACACAAGCACAATAGACATATTTGAATAAATACTCCTCCCAGGTTACGCCATTGTACTTAGGTGTGTACATGCATGCACAAACGCGAGACGATGCATCTTGGTTAAAAGTTGTGCTTTACACGGTGGCTGTTCCGCTCACTGGTGGGAGAAGTGATAGTCTTTACCGGAGTACCAGTGCGGCACATTATGTGGCTATGGTGGAATCAGTCACTGGCGAGTTGTGGGTGGTGACCAGTCGTCGAAAGACCGGTCCTCGAACTCGCTTCCGTATTAACAAATTATCTCCCAAATCGTGAGACCGGTTCGGCTTCTTTAAACTTCAAATCACGCGGCAAAGTTCAATTCTGTGCGCGCACCAATCGTATCCACAACTCAAAAATTCGCGGGAGTGCAATCCACCTTTAAAAGAAACCAAAACAAAATCCTCCAAAGAGCTAACTGAAACAAGAGACCCCAAAAGAAATTGATTTCAGATTTAAAAAGCGGAAAACTGATGTGGAAATGAATTTAATACTAAAATAAAAATGCCTTTTGTTGTAGCAACAGAAATCGTTGAGGATATGATTGACCGAAGAATTTGGATATCACCAGAAGAAAAGGATTGTTTAGACTTTAGAGCAGAGTGTATTCGTCCTACAGAGTCTGTCAACTGAGATTGACGCATTTCATCCGAGTGTCAATCCTGGAGACGGACACGAAGCAGAGAATGAGATTTTGATGTTTGGTTCGTGACGAATATCGCCGAAGGAATGTGAAGAAACGCGAACCTCATTAGTCGCACAATAACGTACGATTCGATCCGTGAAAGTGACCGCATCACGGATTGTAACTTTCGAGAACAGAACCCAAATCGCCGAGATCGGCCTCTGGAATCTACTAATAATGAAAAAACTCGAGATTCTATATCCAGGAAGTAATCTGACAAAGATGAGGTCCAATTGGTTCATCAAACTAAACTCTGATCATCAAGAAAATACTCTTTGGAGGGTGGATTTAAAATAAATCCAGGATTCGTGTTAATTTCCTGAATCCTGTAGTGCTATTTTGGGAATCTTGATTTGAGATCCTGATTTGAAGTATTTGGTTGTGATTTTGTTAGGTGGTGATTAAAAGTGACGATAAAGTTCGCCAAGATAGAGTATCCTAGGGGTAGTGGAATGTACGGGGGTGGTGCAGGGAGTACAGGATATGGTTTGGGCCCCAGCCCTGGTCCCTCTCATTATGGGGTCCCACCACCACCCATGGGTTATCAATTGGGACCACCACCCCCTCCGTCTGCGGGACAAGCGCCCGGAAGTCAGCTACTATCTTACGGGCCCACCTTATCGCCCCATCAGATACAACAAGTCCAAACCGATTCACCCCAGTCGAAAAGACGGAGGTAAATTTTTCATCCTGTCTCTAAAACTTCAACATAAAGAGTCAATTCCGAAAGGGGGTTTCTTTCAAAAAGGATGTTTACGTACAAATGTTAACAACTTTTAAATTCATTTCTTTTAGCTTGAATAATTTAACGGATTTGTAATACTTTTTACAATTAGAGTCTTTTAATCTTTTTTATTGCAAAAAAAAATGATTTGATAAAACGGAGAGTCGCTTTTTATCAGTTCAAGAATACATTTAAGCAAATTCTTGAGAGATATTGGAATATTATTTGAAGTCTCTTGAATCGTCGGTTCTTATTTTGCTCAAACGTTATTTATGTGAACCCTTTTTTTCTTCGAATAAATTAAGAAAGACCTTTGAAATTTATAGAATTTTAAATAAATAAAAATTTAATTATTAGTTTTACTTATGGCTTTACTCTCACTGATCATTTTTGTTAAATTTTGTAAGCTCTCTGATCTCATAAATAAGTATATTAGCCGTGAGAAAAACGGTATCTCTCCACGTGGTCGGTCAAAACATTTGCCTACCAAGAATTGCAGCAAGAGATGCAGATAAATTAGACGCTTAAATTTTAAACTGAATAAAAAAATGTTTATAATTCTTTATCAGTCGATATTCTTTGTTTAAAAATACTTGTCGACAATTTTATTCCAAACAGATAATTTGCACATTAAAATAGTGAAGGCCTGGAAGATATCTTTGCAATAAAAAAGAGATATTTCAGATTTATCTTGAAAGCCGCATATGTAGATATTGTTAATCTTATTCACTGAAATATTAAAAAACATGTTCTCTAATCTTGTTTAAAAATCGATAGGAAACTCGTATCCGGTAAAAAATAAAAATTTATATTGTATTTTATTCTGAAATAAACAGAAAACATTCAAAATTATTTGACAATTCGGTATTTTACAATTTAGATTAGTTGTGTACACGTGTCGAAACATTTTACGCGATTTACTTTTTTTAACTGGTCAGACCTTGACCAGTGTGCCGAATTCTGTTATCGCAACCTCAGCGTTGTTAAAGTCAAAACATCTACAAGTTCATGAAAATTTATTTATTTACGTCACCTTATGATTGTTTTACTTCCTTCTTGATCGCTCTGTTTCGGAACGACTTTCTTGGAAATTTAAAGCATTTTAAAGTCATTCAAGATTGAAGGTTTCATTTCAAATTTGGAAGGTTCCAATTTTGGGAGAGAGTTACTGATTTTTGTAACTGAGAGTTACTGTCGGTTGATTTTAGTTCTTCACTTAAACGAGTGAAAAGGAAATTTCCGGAATTTTTTTTTTCGGGAATGCACTGAGCTTCAGAAAATGTTATTCCCGTCGAATGCTTATTTACGTGGTAATCTGCTCTTACCACGTGCAACACACGCAACTTCTGACAAAACCCAGTCGTCGTCGAACTCGTCACGTAGTGGAGATTTGCGGTCATTCGTAACGATTACCAGATCGTTATTACATAATCTACACCTCCACTATTTAAACTTCAACACATCTCGAAAAACTTATCTGTCCCCAATCATTAAACTGCTATTTCCACGTGTGACATTTAGAAATAGTGAGACGTGTAACAATTCAGGTAACTTTCTTATCCAATGATTTAACGCAAGTAATCTTTTAAGAATATACTTTTTTAATATTCTTCACAGAATTTTCAAACAATATTTGTTAAAATAACTATTTGACAACTTTTAAATTAAAAATAAGTAAAATTTAAAACATTTCAGTTTTTTCTTCGAATTAAAAACCTTCAAGACAAATATAATAATATTAATTTACAGAAATAAAATATAATTTGTACTGATTTTAAAAATTAACTTAAAATTCTGGTACCCCAAGATTTGTTGATACTCTCTAAACTTGAATCAGTGAAAAATCAGTGAAATTTCACTGATTCCCAGTCAAATTCCACTGATTCTCAGTG
>JAUESH010000020.1:9289462-9304355 GCA_032275165.1 Synergus magnus | reverse complement strand
ATGACAAAAATAACATAGCATAAAAGTCAATTTCTATTTTCCCTGACAACTACTCGCATTTCCCTGACTTCCTTAACCAATTTTGTTTCCCCTAACTTTTCCTTGACATCCCTGACATGTGGCCACCTTGAATAGTTACTTTTAATCACTATTTTGTTCAAAATGAGTCACTTTTAGTCACTTTTTTTGTTCAAAATTAGTACTTTTAGTCACTTTTTAGATCAAATAAATCACTTTTGTCACTTTTTTGAGGTACATTAGTCTGTGGTAGCCCTGTCTAAGCGGTAGCGATAAAGGATGTGAAATAAGATGAAATTTTGTCCCAGAATTAAAACAATTTTTCATCTAAAATCAAACCTCTTATAAATACTGAAGCAAATTTAATTTATTTTCTTATGTCGACGTTTAATGTCTAAAATATTAGTAGAATAATTAAAGTCGTAGGAAAATTTTGACTAGTTAATAATTTTGTTTTTTCTTACGATAGGAAACTCTAAACGCGGATTGCGTATAAAAGTAGCTTTTATACGCAAGCTTCGGTTACATAGAAAGAAGTACGACATTGGAAATTGGCCAGGCAACGATGAGCGATGACCATTCTTGGATTCAGACGCGTTCGATAAGCCGGAAGTGGTTACACTTAACGTATCGGTGACGCAACATTTATTTGCAACGATTTATAGACTCCTTCGCTTCTTGCACCGTATTTTATGGTACGTCTCGTTTAGGATCCATCCTTTCATAATAAACGCTCCATCTGGCTAAATGCTAAGACAAAAGGCACTCTACAGTTTCATTGACTGAATGTTGACATTTTCATCGTATCCGTTAAATGAATCACAAAGCACATTTTCATTGCGGCGATTTTTGAATGGGAGAGCATGACAAAACTTAGAAGACTCTTATATGTTCAATTATATATTCTTATACCTTTCTTTTTTTTATTTCAGATCCGATGAGGACGACCCTAGTGGGGCAAAATATCGAAGAATGGACGACGACAATATGCAGGACAAGGAGAGATTCGCCAGGTGAGTATCAGGCTCAAGTTAAATAATTATGGTCTTTATTTCATCCTAATTTGAAGGAAGAATTTTAAAAGTCTGAGATTGAGGATTCACCGAAGAGAAATCTTTAAACTGAAATGGAGATTGAGAAAGCTTTGGAATTTGTTTTCTCCAAATGCGATTAATTCTTGACTTGGATTTCAGGTTTAGTAGTATTTTAAAGAAGATAAGAATTCTCTCGAGAGTCTTGAGGGAAATGAAATAATCTAAAATATAATTTGCTGGAAGATTTGATTGTAAGGCTTGATTTGCTTCACGGGTACACCCTGTAAGTTTGTATCTCCGAGTACGAAGATACGTACATACATTACATACCTACATGATACCTACTCACTAATGTGAGCCAATGGCGGAATGGGTAGCCCTCGAGCTGCTCCAGCGTGGGAACATGAGATACATACGTGCAGCGTCCTTTTAGTTCGTCCACACTGAGAAGAATTTTAAGGGTTCTATTATTTAAAAAGCCAGCTGAAAATCCTTCATCTCTAAAGAAAATAGAAAACAACAAATGAAACAAACTGGAAGTCAAAAAATACCTGGAGAGGTTTAAAATGAAGAGATGAAGAAAGTGATGATGTAGAATTTGAGATCTTAATCTGGAGTGAAATGATAAAATCTGAAAATTTAGGCTTTCTAGATGGAAAAAGAGGAAGAAAAGGAAAAACTAAGGAAGCGGTTGTGAGTCGAAAGAACGCCGATGTCGCGCGCAAGAACCTCACTTTTAAGTTAATAACGCAATTACCGCCGCCCACCGCAAACCGCTGCAAAGGATCCTCTGGCGTCTCTACATTAATTCAGATCCTGGCATTTTTGGCTTAAAACGCCATTATACGGGCGCTCCGCCGACGACAATGAAATAATATCCTGCAGATTTGTCTTTACATTCCGGTGGTTGTCATTTTTATATCCTATCCGAGGAAAATACCAGGTTTCAAATCATTCGGACCCTTTACAAGTGCAGGAAAAAAGATGTTGATATTTCTATTTTATAATTTTCAATTTCTTTTCGAAATTATAGTTTGGATTAGAGGATTCAGTTTAGTTTCCAGCAAGAAATATCTAAGTTTGAAAAAAATAAATTTATTAATAAATTTATTAGAAGCTAAAAAGAGTAGATGAAATTGATTTTGCAAGGGATATAAAAAAGTAATAAGTGGGTTGTTTATCCGCGGAGTGGATTTCTAAATGATTTATAGTTTATACAGAGTCTGGACTCTGGTGCTCTGTATATTGCAAGTTTTTCGACCGGTCTTGACCGTAAGTAAGCGGACGCGAAGTACTCTTATAGTCTCATACTAACACAATTGCACTAGGGTAAGCGCAAACCCATAGCGGATACACTCGATGGGCCCAAGGAGCGAGAGGCCGACCGAGCGAGCAACTTCGGAACGCCTGACCTCTGACCCAGGAGTTCTCTCCATCCTCCTCGAATCGCGTTCTTCTCCTCTCCGCTTTATACTTGCGATTTAACGTTGACCCTTTTTAAGTAGTGCAAAGGTAACTGTTACCAACGCTCGAGCTGGTCCCTGGAATAATGTCCTGGACGAAAATTGGATCCGAGTGACCCTCAGATCTGCAGAATCATTCCTGAAGAACAGAGAAACAGACTTTTAAATAAATTGTAACAACCAGTCGGATAGAGACTTATTTCTTTAGAAATGTGCCTTGATTTAAAGCAGAATTTAGTATTTTTCCTAAACTCTTTTCTGGAATCTACATTTTAGCCTATTTTTAAACATTTTTCCCCATTCGCAGTGGAATTTTTTCCATTTTAATTAAACGAGTCTAAATAAAGTTGACATTTTAGATTAGATATATTTAGATCTGATTCAGGACCATGGAACTTTCATTATTAATTATTGATTTTATGATTTATTTATTTATTTATCTATTTATTAATACTGAAAGTGATTGTCCTAAGTGGTTCACATTTAAATGTCAATTTTCTGTACGTGCTTGAATTTGTGTTCCTCATTTCTTGAGAAGAAATGACACTGTTTCATACAAGAATTATGATCGATGATGTTTATCGTGTACCATGACAGTAGATTCTCAAATGGTATCGAGTGAGACCGTAATTTGAAGTCTGCTATTACACAAGCTGAGAGTAACGTCGTGAGTAATGGCAGTCTTCTCTACTTTGGCGGTAAACTACGTAATTATCTGCGTACAATCGTAAATTTAATGGCATTTAATTCATGATAATTCTTCGAGAAGTTTACAAGGGCTCGCTGACATACACGCGATTCTGAGAATTCTGATGAATTTTGATAAGAATATACATTTATTGAAGTTGATTCGACATTTATACTTCTGAAAATTTTCTTCAGTTTTTAAACAATTTAAATTTGAGGACTTCCAAATGTAGGAACTTGAAAATTACAAGCCACTAAATTATTTAGTACTTAATTCTAGAAAAGAGAAGTTTGCATTTCGAATAAAGTAAACATAATAGGTAGATATTTGTAGTCTATAAAAAAGTTCCTACTTTAAATTGAATCGTTTCGCTGATCGATTGGTAACCAAGACAAAACAAGTTAGAAAGTTCGCCTTGATTGTGTGTCCATCAAACACCTAATTATGCCGTTTCACCTTTTTTACCATGAAATTTGACTCGAACCTGGAAAATTCACTATAAATCTAAAAACTGTCAATACTTAAGCGGTGAGATACTGCTGCAATAAATTTTATCTTTGACTTAAATATTTCATTTAAAATAATATTATATCAGATTTGGATGTTTTCAATTTTCTAAATTAAAACCTTGGACCAAAAACGAAAATGAAATAAACAATTTAACTAAAGCTGAAGATAATTAATATTTTTGCTACGTTTTTTTTTATTCAAGTTGAAATTCTTGATCTAAACCGCATTTTCTAGTTAACAATACTATTATTTTTTTATTGAAAACCGGATATGATATGCGGTAAAGGATTGAAGTTAGTGTTTTCTTCTCTTAGAGTTTGCGTGATCGTTCAGAATTTCCTTTTTCTTTTTGTGGGAAACCTGTAAACTCGATAAAACGAAGATCCCATAACAAGACGTAAAACTTGCACTAACCAGGTTTTAATTTTTTTTACCCCCGTGAGACTTCAATCTGATTCCCTAAACTAGTAATTATCCTTTTTACCCATATTGAACAGAATTTCTAGAAATTGTTATAAATTTAAAGGAAAGAAAATAATGAATGTAATTTCATATTCATATTTAAAATTTTGTTATCCCAAAGACAATTTTATCACCAATTATCAAGAGCAATTCATGTTTATTGTTTGTGTTGTAAGTGACGCTCAATTATAGTGGAGAAATTCATTTAAAGAAAACGTTAGAGTACTTTTTGCGAGAGTATCTTCAGCACTGAAGGTAACAATCTTCACCCTATTTTTTCAACCCTTAATCTCAGACTTAATAACCTTCAATCTTCATGATATCGTGAACTATGCAATTACCTTGGTTTTGTCTTGCGTCTAACTGTAGGGAGAATCATTGCGAGATCGAGCGGCGGCGGCGGAACAAGATGACCGCCTACATCACCGAGTTATCGGACATGGTCCCAACATGTTCGGCCCTTGCCCGGAAACCCGACAAATTGACCATCCTCCGGATGGCCGTTGCTCACATGAAAAATTTAAGAGGTAAGTCCCATTCCATTTTTTCTACTCTTGATGATCTTAATCGACTCTTAATAGAATTTTACTTTCAGAATTGTATAGCTGAAATTAAAAAAAAAATAAAGAAGGAAGCACAATCAGGGTGGCGACTCGACCGGGAAACCTGGAAAGACCGGGAAATGACCAGAAAAACCCAAGAAATGATCGAGAATTTAATTTAAAAACCGGAAGTTTACTTCTGATCGCAGTAAAATTTTATATCGTCCGCCGAATCGCCACCCTGGACAATGGTCCAAGTTGAATTGTTGCATTTATTACAGAGGTTGATAAATGGATACTGGATGTTATTATATAGGTATCCAATCTTAAGATTTCCTTAGGCTCTGTGTCAAACGATATTTTACTCTTGCAAAAAAGAGCGCATTCTAACTTGGCCATTATCTACTTAGGAGTTGCTTGGCTCTGTTTTTCTCGCAATAAAACACCCTCGCTTTTTAACTTTTTAAACTGAAGGGCATATTTGTGGGATTATAACGCATATACCTGGGGCAAAATCGGTGTAGTTAACGGTACAAGTACAAAGGTATCTTCCGGGTCTCTTATTTGATGTCGATCCTATGATGACGAAATATCATGTTAGCGCATCCTGTAAGAATCGCACACCGTTACATTGGCCATGCGCTCGATTCAGAATAAGTCGCAAACCATTATAGCTGACAGGGCCAATTCAAAGTTGCTGACGACTCCCAACGTTCCCAGAGCATTGAATTTAATGACGGCTGAAAGAAACCTTTCTTTAAGCCAAGTCAATCTACTTTTCGATTACTGTATTACTGTCTCAGTATTTCATTTCGCATAATAGTTTGCTAAAGTTAAAACTTATATTACAAAAAAAAAAAAATTCGAAATTTTTAGTGTCAGAGTTAAACTTCTTCCACTTTTTCCTCGTATATTTTTGTCTTAAAAATAGCGTTAGAGATTTGTCTACTAGCAACCAACTAGTTGATAAGGTATTCATTGATAAGATATCTTAAAAGACTCGAAAATTCAACACGAAGGAGACTTTTGTCTTTTTTTTTTTTGTGGAGAGGATAATTTGCAAGAGCGAGACATAACTTGAGTGTAATACAATCGACTCGTTTTTAAAGAGTAATCTTTACTAAAGAGTAATCTCTTTGTAATGTATCGTTTTGCTCAAATTGTTTACACGGATCGTGCCTCTTTCTCAAACAAACGATTTATTTAATCGTCACGTACAGTCTTTGAAAAAATATAATAACTCTTTTTATATCTCGCGAAATTGAAAAAAGATCAATCGGGTTATTTGGATTCTGAGGAAAAGACGAGATTAAAATTTGATTAATTTTAATTGGAAGTATTCAATCAAAAATTCCTCTAGGTTCTCCAAGAAGTTTCAACTCCTGAGTTTAGACCGTGGAAGAATGAAGAAGGGAACCAAAATTTCATGAAAATAAGCTGGCTGGGTGTCCAACTGTTCAGTGAAGTATGTGAACTCCCATATCGGGAGAAAGGTTTTGCGGAATTCAGTTATTTCTCGCAATCGGTGTAAACGTGTCGTTGTTGAAGGCTCGATTGGAATTGTGGGAGTAGAAGCTAACTGGTAACAGACTACCGACATCCAATGACAATCTCTTGGTCAGGTAGCTTGGTAGCTGCTGAAGAGCGACAGAGACAGAAATCGTCTCTTAGAGCAATTTGTATTCAGGAGAGCTCTTGTCGGGAAAGAGGAGAAGTGGCTATAAACAATGTGACGTTCTACCAATACGAGGAGATATCTCGACCCGGGTGGGTGTGTGTCTAAAGTGCGTGAGTACATGCGTGTACCAAAGAGACAGCCGACCAACCCCTTCCAACCACGCACCGGAAGCATAGATCGTGCTTTCTGCATTCGATATGGACTCCCTTCGCTTGGGATAACGCCACTTTGCCTCGTCGAAATCACCACGAATCTCACGATCATGTCGACTCTTCTCTACATGATCATACACGAGGCGTGACAATTCTCTGGCAATGTTCTGATGTCTAAATATCCCTGTTTTTCACACACTTTTAGGAACTCATCACTTGGACGATTGGACTTTGACTTTAAAATTTATTAGATATTGGAAATTAGATTGTATCGAAATCTCTGTTGTTAAAGCTAGAGAGTTGAAGAAAACATCAGGAGACCAATTTCCCTAAAAATACTCGAGACTTTTAAATTACAATTTTAATATTTGATATTTAAAAAGATTCGGTAGCCGAAACGTTCAAATACCAGTACTTTCCGCCTCATAAAAACGAACCCGAAATATTAAATCACAAGAACCGTTTACTAGAAGTAAATAGCACTTTGCAGAAACCAACAGACAATTCACGAGGTTTACGTTCAAGCAAATCCTTTCTCACAGTCCGATAAACCTGGCCTTTAAGACTCTTAATCTTGATAACACGATTTGGTCGAGTGAGCTCATGTGACTTCATATGAAATTCGAGTGCATTTTTATTTTCTTTTAAAATCTCCACTTAGGTGAGAGAACAAAACTTAGAAAAGACCTACACACAATATCTCTGTCATTTGTTTTTTTCTCTTCTTAATTTATTTGATCTGATTTCCTATTTTTGAAATCTCGACATTTGACTTCTCTGTTTTTAAATTCTCTACCTAAGTCGCTTTTTAAAACTTAGATGATCTTAGATTCTGAGGTGTTAGATTTTTGAAAAAATGTCTGCTGAAAATGAAGTCAAGAGCTCAATACCTGGGGTCTCTTAGAAAGTAATGGTAACGAAGGTCACAAGGGTCTTCCATAGATCTTGTTTGGAAGTCGTTAAAGTTCCTCTTCCCGGAATTTCTCGCATATCGGGGTAAAGATCGCATCGCACCGCGCTTACCGCCTCCCTGTCCGCTTTGCAATTCCGATCTTGCACCTCGATAGTTGAGCTTCGTTCTACCGACGCTCATTTTTGGTACCACTGTCTACTTGCTTAGAGGACCTAATATAATTTTCATCGAGATTGTATCTTCGCCTGGTACCAACAAATTGAAAAAACCACCTCGAGGAAGATTAGATCATAGAAATGGGAAATTTATGGCTTTGAAACCTTGAGGTGTTCATTATTTTTATCCACTAATAAAATTTTCTTAAATTCTTTTCATAGACGTAGATAGAGTTATTTAATAATATAATTCTCGAGGCTTCATAATTGTCAAGCGTTAGAACTTCAAAATTGAAAGCTAGGAAAATTCTAAATTTAGTAGATGATACGTGTCTAAATTTTGTATTTTTTATGATTTAGGTACTGGGAATACGAGTGCAGATGGAACATACAAACCCTCTTTTCTGACTGACCAAGAGTTGAAACACTTGATTCTCGAAGCGGCCGATGGATTCCTCTTCGTTGTCAGTTGTGATACCGGTAGGATTATCTATGTCTCAGATTCTGTCGCACCTGTACTAAATTACTCCCAAAGTGACTGGTACGGAACTAGCTTGTACTCCCAAGTTCATCCAGACGACTCAGAAAAAGTTCGGGAACAACTCAGTACGGCGGAACCTCAACATGCTGGAAGGGTTCTCGACCTTAAGACTGGAACTGTGAAAAAAGAAGGTCATCAATGTGAGTTAATAATTAATAATCGATAATCAATCATGAATAATAAAAATCTAATTTAACTATTATTAGACGAAGCCAATTATGTCAAGAAATAATCCTTAATACTTATTAACTAATTCTACATATAAAATTTGACCTTACAGCCTCAGTGAGATTATGCATGGGATCCAGACGAGGTTTCATCTGCCGCATGAAGGTTGGGAATCTGCAAACTACTGGCGATATGGCAGCGGCACACGGCCTTCATCGCATGAAACAAAGAAATTCCCTTGGCCCGCCTGCGAGAGACGGTCAAAGTTACGCTGTAGTCCACTGTACGGGGTATATTAAAAACTGGCCCCCCACCGGTGAGTTTGGTATGGCTTTTTTGTTCCATTTTCCATGGCAGTTGAAAATGCATGCAGAGTAGATCTAAAGAGATTCCAAAACACTTCCGTATTGTTAAATCGATAAAAAACTTGATGATTATTCCGGAATCAATTCTAGTCCAAATTGTAGACTATAGAGCACACTTTCTCATAAAAAAATCTCGTATCTATTTGCACTTTGTCATCAAGAAAGGAACAAGAACTGACATATTATTTTACGCTGTAGGTGATTTTGTTCCCCCATGTGTACCAGGTGTGGGCTTAGGTGACAGAGGCGTTCAGCCTGGACCAGATGGGGTCGTCAACGATGATGTCTCCACGCATTATTGTCTCGTTGCCATTGGACGATTGCAAGTCACTAGTACTCCGAATACAAACGATTTGACCGGTCCCAATAGCAATAGTGGTGAGTTCCATTTCCTAAAACAATAATCATAATCGTTCGGTTGAATAGAGATCGCAAAATTATTTATTGAGGGAGATTTACACTCCAATATCTCTCTCATAACTGCTCCAAACAGGGCTAGAATCATTTTGAAAGGCGGTGATTCGGCTGAAAAGCGGGAGTTTAATTTAATTAACTAGACTTTTTTTTAGATGTTGTCAATTAATAACAAATATTTGATGATTTGTAGAATTTATTTCACGTCACACCGAGGAGGGAAAATTCACCTTCGTGGATCAGAGGGTGGGTGGTATTTTAGGATACACTCCATCCGAACTTTTGGGACATCCGTGTTACGAATTTTTTCACCCGGAGGATCTTTCGCACATGCGAGACAGTTTCGATCAAGGTAATTTTTCAATAAAATAATTGTTGCTTAGGTCTAATGAGATAACTAAATATTAAATTCCCTCTCCTTTTAAACAGTGATAAAGCTCAAGGGACAAATGTTGTCGGTGATGTACCGGTTTCGAGCCAAAAATCGCGACTGGGTTTGGTTGAGAACTTCAGCCTATTCTTTCGTGAATCCATTCACTAATGAAGTTGAGTACATCGTCTGTACAAATCAAACTGCTAAGTAAGTTCAAATAACACCAAATTTAGTTCTTTTGAAGATAATATAGCAGGGAAACTATATTGGATTTCCATTTTCAGACCATTCCATCCTGGAAGTGAAGGCCAGGCAGAAAATGAAACTGTGGCGGCTTATGGTCAGCCTGGTTTGGATTATTCTCTTCAGAGACATCCTGCTCGTGAACCTATTTACCCCGCTCAACATATGATGCAACATCCAGCTGCTGTTGCTACTGCAGGTAATATTTCTACTTCATTTACTGTTTTATTTACGATAGAATGTAATTTTTATGCGATGTTAAAATAATGAAATGTATAAAACAAAGTTGCAGGTCCTCAGCAGACTAGACCATCGAGTACTCAGAATGTCTATCAGGGATACGAAACTACACAATCACCGATAGCATATGGTTCTCCAGGACAACAAAGTGCATCTTCTTCGGTTTTAAGTCGTATTCAAAAACCGGCTAATACTTCTCCGACACCTGTTCAACAAACGTGGGCGATTGGCCGACAGGTAAGAGAATAGTTCTAATAGACTTCTTGTTCTCATATTAACTTTTAGAATTAGTTTAACATTAGTGTTTCATGGGTTGTCAGAAGTCTAAACGTTAATTTAATTGAATGTTTACAGCAACCGGTAACGGAAGGATATCAGTATAGTCAATTAAGTCCCTCAAGATCTCCGAGTGGTCCGACGTACACTCAACTTAGCAGCGGTGCGAGAACTCCGGCAGCGCAATATCACGCAGTCACAACTGTACCTAATAATCCTGGTAAGTATTACATTTTACTGCTTTATAAATTAGGAATATAAATTTACAAGGCTTTTTTATATTAATTGTTTTCGAATTTGAATTCTTTTGACTCCAATGACTAAAATCTTTAATCGTACTCTTTTTCAGGAATGTGGGGATGGCAAGGACAACAGCACCAAACTCAGCAACAAGACAACGGGCAAAATTCTGCTCAAGTGACTGGTCAACCCCAGCAAACTCACGCCGCACCCGGTGGTCCAGGTCCCCAACCGCAAGAACTCTCTGATATGCTTCAAATGCTGCAAGATCAAGGCGGAGCATCTGGGTTTGAAGATCTCACCATGTTCAACGCCAATTTCTAGTAGCAGTAACATAACGAAATCAGCAACACTACTTCCTCTCGAGCAATTCGCCTCGATAATTTGCAATCATCTCCCATAAGTTAGTTAGAGAATCACCAGCTCTAAGTTTGTCGTTCCAGTCAAAGAAAAAGGGAGCGATCACTCTGCACCATTTTTCAAATAATCACAGACTCGATCACGTCGAAGCGATCAGTTCTTGAAACGTGTCGCATAGTTATAAATATTCTAGGATAAATATTGTCTGTTCGCGTTCTTCAGCAAGCAATCACTTCGGAGGAATGAACGAGTGCGTGGAAATTTCTGTAAAAGTGCCATTAGTAGTATGGTCAGGAAAGTATCACTTAAGGTTCGGCGACTCAAGTTCGTGTCGATTTGGAATAAAGTCATGATTTCTTATAAGTGTGGATCATCGGAGACTTTGATTGTTATATTTATAGCTACGTCACTTTTAATGCTGCATAGACACCATCAGTGAATGACACCGCATTTTAAATATATATATATAATTCTTATTGCATTCTTATCTACAAGTAGATAGACACTAGTAGATAACTTTGAGCTTTGTGCGAAATCCAAAAACGAAAATTCGTTTTAGCAATCTATAAATACGATGGAAATGTTTAAATACTGCATATCGAGGTTGTTTTAGAAATTTTTATCGAGCGCGCGAAAAGGTGGCTTCATTCGAAATTAGTCTATAAATGGAAATGTCCTTAAAAAATATGAATAAGTAGTTGGTCTCGATTTAAAAAAAAAAAAACAGTTGTATACTTTATATTGTGAAAAATGCGTCTGTATTTTCAGTAAGAACACCCACGAATGAATGTAATTATAGGTTTGTTACGCAGAGATGAATTAACTTCGCAGGATAAATAATTGGTATTGTAATATTCATACCAATAGAAATTTTCTCTGCACTTATTATAAGTGAAGGTATAAAATTATAAATTTAACAACGTCCGAGCCTCTGGAAGTATGATTTCTCCCTTCCCATTTGATGGAGATGAATTTTATTTTAGAGACTTTTTGAGTAGACAATATTTTTTAGAATTGAACCGTTCGCGATTATTGGTGACGATAGGATCATGATAATTGAATACCTAGAATTAACTTAATCATTTTTAATTAATTATTTAGACCGTGACTGTAAGCAGTGCAATCGTTAAGATATATTTCAAAATATTCAAAGGAATGTACAAAGTCGTATGAACGATTTAGCATCAGTAGTACTAAACAAATAATTTCAAAATCCTTTAACCTCGGATTTCTGTTTTCCATATTGTTTATTGTAAATTCAAATGTCCATGTGTTTGGAAAGATATCAAACACGAATAGAATATTTGTACGTATTTAGTAGTTCAAAGAGGACAACATATCACGTGAAATAAAAAAACTCTTTGCCGCAAAAGACGAGTTTTAATTAATGAAAAATTTACTACTTAAGGATTTTTTATTTTAAAAAATTGTACAAAATTTACAATTTCAGCTTAACTGCTGAAATTTGAGCTTTTTCTTTCTTTCCAGGTTTTTTGCTTGACTTAGCTTTAATCTGACTCTGAACTTCATCCTGTAACTGATTGAAGAAGGCAGTCGAAGATTTGATGGCTTTGTTATCCTGTTCATCCATTTTCAAAACGTTACGAGTCTTTGATAATTTTTCTACGATCTTCGAAGTTTTCTTGTTGCGTTTCTTTCGAATGTCAGTATCTGTCTTGAGACTTTCCTTCTTTTCTTTGGCCTGCTGAATCTGGCGTTGCTTCTTTTTCTTCTTTCGAAGTTCACGTTTCATGTCGGTTTTTGTTCGTTCTGCCTTTCCAAGAAGCTCTCCACGTTGTTTAGCTGCAATTGGAAAAGTAGAAGATAGAAATTAAATTTTAAACTAAATTTGATTTTTGAGATTAAATTTAAAATAAATAAAATATATTTTGACTTACGTTGAACTTCCTCTGGTGCGAGTAATGTTGCATCGCTCGTTGCTACAGGAGCAACTTCTTCCATATTGATGGCAGGAACATTGCTGATGATCTTAAGTTCTGGTTGACTCTGAAAATTAAAATATTGGTTTAATTAATATGAATTTGAAATTGTATACTAATATTGTTTAAAGGAGCTGAGCAATATCTTAAAAACGAAAGACTTACCGGTTTAGGAGTGTAATGATAATTACTAAGAGAATCCAGTATCTTGAACAGCGAATGCATCATCTTTTTAAGTTCAATATGTTCTGGAGGATCAGAAACTTCAGTTTTCTGATTCGGATCCAAGGCCTCCCTCTGCTCAACAAATTTCTTTTCATAAATTTCAGCCAAACTTAGCTTACTTTTCTCTTGATTCATAATCAATTTCTTCTTAAATTCAACTGGCGTATCAACGGGTTTCACTTTCTTTTCTACATCATCCCATGCTTTGTCTTTAATCCTCTGCCTGATTATATCTTCCAGTTTTAAAGTAGTTTGTTCTGTAATAACTGGTGGAGGCCTAGAAACGACATCAACTTCTACAAAGTCTTCCAAAAGAGAATTCTGTGGTCTGCTCGAAGCACTGACTTCTCCCTTTAATTGCCAAGGTTTTTCAGAAATAGCTTCTTCTTCCAGCACTTCAATTTTCTTTTTAAGACGCTCATCTCGTTCTTCTAAAGAAGACTTTACCTTTTGTTGCTTTACTTTTTCAGACTCATCGTCTGATTCATTCGATTCATCGGAGTCAACCGGTAAATTAAACTTTACCCGTTTTGATTTTTGAGTTTTCTGATCATCTTCGGAATGTTCGAAGAGTTCGCCTTCACTTTCCATATTTTCTTCATTCAAATCATCCCCTTGATCTAGATTTTCGTGCCTCTTTTCTGATTCTCCATCAGATTCAGGACTGTCGAAGAAATCTGCGTATATATCTCCGGGCTTTTCGTCTTGGCTTTCATCATCTGAATAACCGTTAAATAAATCTATAGAGTCGTCATCAGACTGATCCTCATTTTTACTGTGTGCTTTCATTTCTTTCCGGTCTTCTTTGATAAGATATTCATTCAGTTTTTGCATTTTGAAAAACTGATCGTCAACGATAGAAGGTTCTATTTTCCGTTTCTGTGGTTTACTTTTGCTCTTAGAATGATCTGTACTTTCTCTTTCACTGAAAGAAGCTTCTCCTTCAGATTCATCTTCATTTTCTAATTCCTCATCAGATTCTTGTTCGTCTTCGTCATCATCTTTGAAACCTTTGGATTTTGTCGAGGGTTCGCTTTCGGATTCTTCATCTTCAGTCTCTTTCAAAGGCTGTCTCTGCTCTTTATTTAATAAGAGCTTTGATAGATCGGATATAAGGTAGGGAATTATTTGCTCGTTTTGTAAATCTATTTGTTGCCATATTTGCTCCTCATCAAACCCATCGATTACTAACTCGGGCAGGGAATTTGTTTTAGTAGTGGAGTTCTTTTTTGTGAAGTCGTAGAGGAGCTTTGTTGCCTTTCTCAAGGACTTGGCAGCCTTCTTATCCCCACTGAAATTGGAAAAAGAAGATTAATTCCAGACTTAATTTAAATTAAGTAAATTGGAAATAGTGACTACTTTTATCCAACGACCTGACTACTTGTTCGAAATTTCTGGATGAATATATTTAATATTTTTATTTATTGTACATAATATATTTTTTTCCTCAACATAACCTATAAAAATTCGTTTTCTGCGCTTTCTGAGAATAAAACTAATATACAAAAAATGTATATTATAAAGAATGATTAGTAAATAATACTCTCCAGAAACAACACTTTTAAAAAGTATATATAGCTTAATTAAACATATTTCTCCATGCCTCTAATCCTAACCTATGAACAATAAGAATATTGAAAATACTTACTCTAAAAAGAGCGTAGGATCCTTAGTAACATCCTCGATGGTTGTCAAAAGAGTATCAATTACACTAGACATTTTGCACGTTTCATTTATTACTCGGAGATAATTAGTATTTTATATAAATAAATTCTAGATACAATCAAGCATGTATACACTATATGTACAGTGCAGTACAGTAGAGATCCTCTAGGGAGAGTTGAGACAGATTTTTACTCGCATTTTGATTGGTGCTATATAACCGGAATCGGA
>JAUESH010000020.1:9265339-9287624 GCA_032275165.1 Synergus magnus | reverse complement strand
AACTTCCGATTCCGGTTATATAGCACCAATCAAAATGTGAGTAAAAATCTGTCTCAACTCTCCCTAGAGGATCTCTAAGTCAGTGCATATACAGTTCACGCAGTGATATAGTTTGTTTTGATTAATAATAAACGAAAAATATTGAAATGAATTAATAAAATATTACATATTGAAAATGATTAATTAAGAACGAAAGTTTACGTAATTTAACTGAAGTGAGTATGACTTAAATGCCACTCTGAAGCATCTGTAACGAAACTGTTGATCTGACTTAATTCATAAACACTGAAGGTTTTGATTAATTTTTAAAATGATTGGAATGCGAATGAATGCATTCAACGAAACGGGTACTG
The DNA here is from genome assembly GCA_032275165.1 of Synergus magnus. Taxonomy (NCBI): domain Eukaryota; kingdom Metazoa; phylum Arthropoda; class Insecta; order Hymenoptera; family Cynipidae; genus Synergus; species Synergus magnus. The sequence goes on along the minus strand of JAUESH010000020.1, from coordinate 9,287,271 downwards.
GAGAACCCGAGCAGGATGCAAATTCGGCTCTTATTGAACTTGATAAAGGTAAGTTTTTAAATTTGGAAATCTAACCTCAAAATAAGTTTCACTGTACTAATGTATAATATAAAATCATGTATATATTATAATACATGATGATATTCATTGACCATATCAGCTTTATATATTTTTGATTATTAAATTCTACTCTGTTTTATATATATATATATTTTAATATATACATACTATAATTATAAATTTCTTCCTTTTTAGGATTGCGCTCGAACAAAATCGGAGAACAATGCGAGGCGATAGTCCGTTTCCCGAGGCTTTTTGAAAAATACCCCTTTCCGATTTTGATAAACTCACTGCTTCTAAAACTAGCAGATGTCTTTCGAATGGGAAGCAATTTCTTACGAGTCTGGGTCCTAAGAGTCTGTCAGCAGAGTGAAAAACACTTGGATAAAATTTTAAATGTGGACGAATTTGTTAGAAGAATATACAGCGTTATTCATTCCAACGATCCCGTCGCCAGGGCCCTCACTCTCAGGACTTTGGGCAGCGTAGCAGGAATCATTCCTGAACGCCAACAGGTAGAGAAAAATAAAAGAATGTATATTAATTTAAAAATTAAAATTATAGTAACAAGTATGTAATTGAAATATCTATTTATAAACTGGTTCAGATTTAATTTATAATAATTTTAATTCTCTTTAAAAGGTCCACCATAGTATTCGAAGGTCTTTAGACTCGCATGACTCAGTCGAAGTCGAAGCTGCGATTTATGCAGCACGAATGTTCGCAGCACAGTCGAAATTATTCGCAGTTTCGATGTGCAGCAAAATTTCAGATATGATCAGAGGTCAAGCAACTCCTGCTTCGATGAAATTGCAACTTATACCAATTTTGCAGTACATGCATCATGATACTTCGACTGCATCAATGGTAAATCCTTTTTTCATACTAATTCTGAATTTTATATTTTTCTTTAGAATACTTTTAGAGTTTTTTCTCCTTTGGATCCCAATTTTTCAACTATTAAAAAAATTCAAATATTCCAATATTTTTTCTTTTACAGGTGAATGAATTGTGTATGGAATTGCTTGGAAGTTACCCAGCAGTTGAATTCGTACGAGTGACTCTGAGTGCTTTAACGACTTTAGCCTCCGCAACTTTAATAGACGTTCCTGCCCAAGTAGCTTTACTTTTGCGATATTTACATGACGACCCGAGAATGTCGATCAAAAGACATGCATTACATCAATTGCACTCCTTGGCACAGAAGGGCGCGCATCTCTGGCCTCAAGGGGCTCTTACAAATTTAATTGGTACCCAAGATATTTTAAAAATAATAACATACGTTAATAGAAAATTTTTTAATCGAATCGAATAGAAATAGAATTTTTTTCTATTGTTATAGACAGTACGACGATTCTTTTGCAAGAAGGAGCAGCAAATACTGATCTACTAGTCCGGACTTTAGATGTGATAGAGGTAACTTTACTTTAATTTCACTTAACATAAAGCATACAAAATGTATAATTCTAACGAATAAAATTTGCATTATAGGTTTTAAGTCAAAGTGCAGTAACTTGTGATGCAAATAGACGAGAAAGCAGTCCTCTTTTATCACTTTGCCTTAATGCTTGCTATTCACCAGATCCTATTGTCGCTGTAAAGGCCGTAACAATTCTTGCAAGGATCGAATGTTACTGGTAAGATTTATAATGCAAGAATAGAAAAAATTAAGGGTTTTAAAATTTTTCAAATCTGTCGAAATTACTGTTTTTACTGAAATATCAATGTTTTTTATTTCTCTAGCTATGAAGAAGATTTGCAAGCCCTTTCGGTTACAAGAATAGAAGAAGTGATTTCTTGTCTAGAATCTCTAATCATGCTTTTAGCTCTAGACGAAAAATACTTGTATCAATTAAAAGTATGCTTGCGCTCCACAGTGAAGCTTTGCCAAGTACAAAGGAGTCACTGTCCGGAATTTGTCGATGCTATCGGATCTACTCTGATTAGTGAAAATTTAGAAAACAGACAAAGCGATAATCAAACTGTTGCTTTGTGCGAAGCTTTGGGAGCAATTGGTAGTCTTGGAGAAAATATTCTTCTTCCTCTTTTACCGGATATTCTAGCAAAATTGAAAGTCACGACACACATCCATACAAAGGTACTTTTTTAAAAGCTTTGAAATTTTCAGTTGTGTTTAAGTCTGAAAATTTTAGTTAGCAATATAAAATAATAATTGGTGTCTATTATTCTGCGTACAGTCAATGCTCTGTACCCTCCTTTTCCAAATGATCGCCTGTGGCTACGAATGGAACCCAGAATGCTTAGAGGCCATAGAAAATGTCGTAAGAAATGTTGATGGTTGGGCAAAATACCGAATCGCTCGGAGTGCTGCGCGATACGGACACCATGGAATTGCGACACGCATATTTAAGGATTTAAAAGAGGCTGTCGCCTCCGAGCAACTTCATTTTTGGCTATCAGGATTGGAACTCGTCACGAGTGCCGAAGCTCATTTGATGTAGAACTTTCAATACTTTTTTTTTTATTTCTAAGTTTCCCTTATCCTCAATTTATAATTCGGTGTGTCTTAAAAAGAATCGAATGACGCATGTTAAATGATTTAAACTTGAATAACTGACGATTTTCGTTTTAAATTTTATATTTCTCATTAGGGAGGACATCGAGGAAAATGAATACACCGAAAAAAGCGGCATTGTCGACAAACTAAATGGGGCGATTTCACGTTATTGTAGTGCTTGTGCTTCTTTAAAAGCTGCTAGTACTCCCCTCCGCAGCCTTCAATTTCGAAGCGAATATGCAAAACTTCGGTGTGAATTCCTTCAAGCTTTGATCCAACTTTTGCACTCTTGCAGGTAAATAAATCATTTTAAATTGAAAACTCTGGAATGAGATTAGAGTAATAAAATATAAGCCGATAGTAGTTTTACCGAGATTCTAGTGATTCGGATCCCATCTTAATTTATCATGCGAATTTTTTAAACCCAGGTCATTGTGCACTGCGCCCCCATATGCAATCGCAGCTCATGAAGCTCTCAACATGAAAGACGATCTTCAAAGATATGGACGAGTCACAGTTCAGGTGCGCAGAACAAAAAATTATCCCATTCTTAATTTTCTATTTATAAATTAAGCAAAATGATTTTAAATTTCATTCTTATTTCAGCTCAGAAAATCTGTTCAAGAGTTTAAAAACTGTACCGAAAATTATCAAAAGCTTTACGAATCAGCCTTCGACGCCGATCCCGAGTCTCTCGACAATATTCGAGCGTATCCTTTTTTACGTATACTATATTTATCTTGGAACGTGCATATTGAAACGTCTCGATTAAAGATTTAATTTCTTTAAAAAATCCTTAATAATATATCTAGTCTGCAGGAAATGTGCCAATTGATGGCAAACAGCGTAGAACAGGTTTGTGGAAAACCGACGGGTATTTCCCTCTTCCAGCCAAGCGAGGGAGAATTTAATTTTGGTGACACAGTAGAAATGCGCCAACTCGCTCGCTGTTGTACAAAATTAAGGCAACTGGCCCCCTCGTGTGAAACATCAAATGATAAAGGAGGAATCACACACGTGAGGGTTAAGTGCCTAATTGCTCAAGTGACATTGCTGGCCGCGGGAAAAATGAGACTGCCGATACCTCGATACTTTTTCCAGTCTTTGCAGACGACTAGTGTGAAGCTATCGGTCTCTCCGCAACCCAGGGTTTTAGGCGAACCTGTATCTGTTCCTCAGGGAAGTCAGTTAGCTTTGAAAGTCGAAGGTGTTTTGAGACATGGACCAAGGCCTTATTTATATCGTTCTGTTAGTGCTGTTCGCATTTCGATTTCGACAACGCCTCCTTCTAAAATCAATTCGGATCAGAAGGCAAGAATAAAAAATTCAATTAAAGGGGTCGTTGCCAAATGTTGAGAATTTTAGACACTGAGCATTAAAATTTTTAAAATTGTATAGAAATAGAAACTTTCAATATGCATGTTCTGAAGTAGTATATTTTAAAACGACATACACAAATTATTTAACTATATTATCTCTACAAAATTCTCAACTTGTTGGCAACAGTTCTAAATTTTTTTTGTAATTACAATTTTTAATTTGAATCTAATTTTACAGGATACCAACATCAACGAGTTACAGCAAACGGTGATACCTCATCGAGACTTTTTCGCATGTGAATTCCTCTTATCGCTCGGAAGTCCACTTGCAAGTGTAAATAATTGTGGAAATAATACAGGAGGTGGAGGACAATATCAGGTAACTGCAAGTGCAAGTTTGGTAGATAAAAGTGGAAATGTTTGGAAATGTGGACCACGATCTACTCTTCAAGTTAGAGTTCACGAAGAACCTATGAAAAGAAAATTGCCTTGATTAGTAAATAACGAATTTTCTTGGGATACTTAAAAAATATTAGTCTTTTGGACGCTTACTTAGTTTCTATTTGAAGATAAAATGATTGACAAGAATTTTTAATTTATTGATTTCAACCTTTTATTGATAATTCAAATTATTCTTAATTTAAAATGAAAATTTTCTTCTCATACATTATTGAAAGTGTATATATATATTAAGTGTATTCTAAGAAATTGTATAAATATACTGAGCAGATGAGTAATAGTTTTAACAATACAGGCTACGACAGTATCTAAAAGTTTCTAATAAAATAAAATTCTTTATAAAATAAAATTTTATAACAAGATCATAGTTTGTACTGCAGTTATATTCCAGCTTTTTCTTGTACTCGATATCACTTAAATATATATAAAATATAAATATTATCACTTTTGATATGTTCAGGAGTCTTCATTTTTTAATTATTATGTTCAACACTAACTTCGAAAATAAGTTACAACGTAACACTTCGTAAATTAATAATAATACTTAATTCTAAGATTCACTCATTAAATTCTCTCTCATAAAATCTCTTTTTCCGCCTGATTTCGAAACCAATTCAATATTAGATATTTTCATAGTATCTGGTGGAACAGCTGCCTTACACATATCATATATCGTAAGAGCAGCAACGCTCACAGCCGTCAGAGCTTCCATTTCAACTCCAGTTTTTCCGGCGCATCTGACCTCAGAAATAATATCAACTCTTTCTAAATTTTCATTTAGTGTCAAAGAAACATTTACGTAATTCAACGACAAGGGATGACAAAGAGGGATGAGATCTGATGTTTTTTTCGCAGCCATAATTCCTGCGACTTGCGCAACTCCCAACACGTCTCCTTTTTTCAAACCATTTTCTGCGATAAGTTTGGTTATCGTTTTACCAACGTAAATGAATCCCCGGGCTTTAGCAACTCGTTTAGTTATCTCTTTTGATCCCACATCCACCATACTTGCTTTTCCGGTTTCATCGACGTGAGATAAAGTCGAATATCCTCTCGAGGCGATGCAAAATACTGGAGAGTGTTTAAGTTTCATTTTCTCGTTCTTATAATGCTTTTTGTTTGTGTCATTTGTGATATATAAAATATTGTGTCTATCACTTATTTTAAGTTTGTTTTCTGATCTTTTAATCTCATTATGCTTGCAGTGCAATCTTCTCACAGGAGCTGCAAAATAAATAAGGTATTTCATTGACCTGTAACTTTCTGATGTTTTAAAGATGCATAATTTAGTTGGTATGAGTTAACCACCGATGAGGATCATTGGTCGGTTTTCCATATGGCTAAGGTTGATCATTCCTAAAACATTTTAATTAAAGGGACATCAAGTTTACTTTCTATCATTTTAGAGATTCTCGATTTTCCATTTTTAGGTGTTTTTAATTTGGATATTATGTACCTGCGTGTTGTTTTTTCTTCTTGAGAACCGCGCTGCTTATCAATTTTTTTAAATCGTTTTCAGACGCTCCACTTCTGATTGCATCTCTCAAAGAAACTTCACCTTTTCCCTCAAATAAACAGACTTTTAAGTTTCCATCCGCCGTGATTCTTAGTCGATTACAAGAAGAACAGAAATTTTGACTCATGGAGGTAATAAATCCAATCTGGCCTTGGAAACCGGGAACTTTAAATGCCTGTAGAATTAGATCAAACTTTATTTTATGAAGAAATTTGGATTAATAGTGGGTTTCTAAAATAAATTAATTTAAATAAATAAAATAAATACCTTGGAGGTATCATTAGGCTTATCGGAAATTTTCTGAAATTCTGGATACTCCTTTTTAATAATCGTGACCATTTCGTCGTACGGAATCATTTTTTTCTCCTTCCATTCATTTCCCGAAAATGGCATGTACTCGATAAACCGAACGTCGATTGGTTTGTCTTTCGTGAAATTTACAAAATCTACGAGTTCGTCATCGTTGAAACCCCTCATGACAACACAATTCACCTAAATTAAATTTCTCGATTAAAAAAATAATTCTAAAATTTAACGCTCAGAATAAAGTAAATAATTAAAAACGCTGAAAATTAAATAATTCTTAGGAATAAAGCCTTAAATAAATGATTTACTTTGACTGGATTGAATTCCAATTGCACTGCTAAATCAATAGCAGCTATTACTCTTGTCCAACCTCTTCTCCTAGTAAATTGTTCGAATCTATTCTGTTTTAGAGTATCTAGTGAAATATTTAGAGAATCTAAACCTGCTCTTTGAAGTGATGGAAGCTGTCGAGTTAATGTTAAACCATTTGTTGTTATCGCTATGCTTTTTAAGCCATCCAGTTGTTTTAATTGAGCTGTAAATTAATTTTGACGTTCTTAATACTTAAACATTTTATTAATGCTGAAGAAAAGTGAAAATTATTTCAATATTCAAGACTAAGTATATTTAAGATTTACCAATAATATCAACAAGGTCTTTTCTAACTGTTGGCTCTCCTCCAGTTAGACGAATTTTTTCAACACCTTCTTTAACAAAAAGATCTGCTATTTGAATTATCTCGTCTGTTGTCAGGATACCATCTCTGTGAGAAAGTTTAACACCTTCTGCTGGCATACAGTATCTACCTAAAAGTCAATTAAAATCACATTTTAATTTTAATTTAATTATTAGATTAGTTTCGGATTAGGAATTTAAAATGTGATTTACAGCGAAGATTGCAGCGTTCAGTTAGTGATATTCTTAAATAATTGTGATAACGACCAAAGGAATCGTTTAACATATTCTCTTCAACATTCTCCCTTAATTTTTCTCTGAACTCTTGAACCTGAAAGAAGAAACAAGTATAAGTTTTATTTCTTAACAAAATAAAAGTTGAAGAATTAAAAATATGTATATATAAACAATAAAAATCTTACCCTGGGTGAAATTCTAGCAATTGTCGATGCTTCTAAGAAACCCACAGCTGTAAATCTCTTGATACCATGAATTGATCGAAACATCTAACAAAAATTACCAAAAAAAAATGATATCATTTTATAAGTAAGAAAAAGCTCAGAAATAAATTAATCAAAGTGGTTATTTTTGAAATAACCTCAACAATTAAACCATTTATTAATTGTGTATTACATAAAAATGATAAAAATCAATAATACTTTTTTGCTGCTATTTTTTCATGAGATTTTAATAGTTGATAAATAATCAATTAATAAATCTGACTTACCGTTTTAATAGAATCATGAAATAATAATAAACGCACGTGCATTTAAAACGTTTAAAACATGTGTTTTTAGGTTAATATAAGAATGGATTTTAGATTCATATTAAGTAGTAAACTCATTTCGTAAGCACATATTTCAACACATTAAAGAAACTATATCGAGTTATCATATTACACTGTTACACATTACTGTTTTTCGGAGCCGTATAATCAGTATAGATACAAATATTGAGATTACAGACCTGAGGCCCTGATCTGTATTTTAAATTTTATCGTTTTGATTCTGGGATATTCGCATCACAAAATTTCAATTGTCTTACTTTATAATTGACTTATAATCCTCTGGAGAAGATAAGATGATAAGACTTGCATCGATGTGTTCTCCAGTGTCTTTATTTTTAATTTGCTGATTTCTTTTGCCTAATCTATTGTTACGCTCCTGGTCGAACTGTCAAAAAAATCAGCTGTTTGTCCACTTCACTGACTGAAATTGACTGAAATGCTGGAAAGCTGAGATAAAATGCACATCCTGTATAATTATAATTATTAATTTATATTATTTTTTTTTTACATCTTTACTTTATTGTAATTTTTAGAAGAAATTTATATTTCTTGTTAGAATAACATAACCTCTAAATTCGATTGAAAAGTTTTGAACACGGTTTTGAACATCTGAACATTCAATTGAACAAATTTTTGTATTGATTTTATTTTAAACTAGACTAGAATCAGTTTTAAGACTTTTAAGGTATTGATTCTTTTGCATTTAAAATAATTCTGTATGAAAGAAGCTTGTAATGTCTATTGTTATTTTTAGTTAGAACAATATTTCTGGATAAAATAGAATTTGAGAAAAAACTTTTCATTCATTTTATGAAGAAAACAGGTAAAATACACCTATAGTAAAATAATGAACAAGATGCGCGAACTTGTAGAAGCACGCATAACCTCATATGCACTCCACGGATTGTATGGAATTTATTCAATGTTATTTTGTTCTTAAGGATAAATAAACAACGTTTTGTATGTGAATATATACGTTTATTTATTTTCTCCTCACCTCTACATCCTTTTGGATTGTTATATATACGAAATACCCTTTTATACAGAATTAAAAAAACTTACGAACTGAAAAGTGAAAACCAATATTAAAAACACTGTTTGCGTTTATTGAATAGCAGTCAAAGCGCAAAGACCAGGCGATTGGATCAGGAGAACATGATGCGCGAAGAGGTATTCGTCGTTTCAAAATGAATAACAAATTTAAATTTCGCGCCAAAAGCAACCAATCAGATACCGAACGCGGCGCATGCGCACTCGAGTACAGAGCTATCGACTACCTCCTCGGTTCTTATGTTCGCCTGATACCTCAGACTGAATTTTCGTGGTTTATTCCAGTTTATTCTTTAGGCAGAGACCGTTTCCTGGCGCAAAGACCAAGTGATTGGATCAGGAGAGCATGATGCGCGAGGAGGTATTCGCCATTTAAAAATTAAAAACAAATTTAAATTTCGCGCCGAAAGCAACCAATCAGATACCGAGCGCGGCGCATGCGCACTCGAGTACAGAGCTGCCGAACACCTCCTCGGTTCTTATGTTCGCCTGATACATCAGGAGAGCATAATATATGAAGAGCTATTCGTTTGCAATCTAGTTGATCGATAAAACAGGCTGCTGTAAGACTAAATTAAGGGGTTATGTTATATGCTACTAGCGGCGGAAAAAATAAGCATATTTTGGGAATTTTTTTCAGCGAAACAATGAAATAAATCAAAATTTTGAAAAAAGGTCTTTATTATAAAACTAATGAAATACAAAAAATAATTTTTCTAAAGCGATACAAAACAAAATGATGGATGTAAAGCATTTCTTCGATGACGCCTTTTTGTTGAGAAGTAAACGGCTGGACCAACAGCAACCGCCAGGTCCTGCTATTTTTAAATTAGGATAAAAAAACAAATTTTTTTTCGATTATATATATGAGAACAGCTACAGAATTACTTAAAATTTTTTGATTTATTGATATTTGCAAAAATCACGCGTTTTTTTTTTTAGAGTAGAAACTTTGACGTTAAATCGTTTTTGGAAATTCTTGAATGATTGCTGTATTGTTCGGAATTCTAATACATTAAATACGTACCGATTGTTACGACTGTTACATCTGCCCCATCTGTCCAGCAGGCAGATATTTAGTATCTACATATTAAAATTAAAATAAAGAAATTTGAAGACTTTTAAATATTCATTTTAATTAGCAGCATAATTTTGAAATAATAATGTATAGATGGGGAAAAATGGAGAAAACTAAGACAGGATTACAAAACGCAAAAAAATTCAAAATCCTTAGAGTATTGATTTTTATTTTTCATGAGGTATACGACCGTTGTCGTTACATTATCGCGATTACGTTATTAATTTGTTTATCATTTCAATGTAATGCTTCATTAATTATATATTCTCATTAATACTTACATTTATATATTATCATACTTTCAATCGAGTCAACAACATATATATTTATTTATTTGTATGTATATGTATACATAAGTATCGTGTAATGTTTTATCATTTATGAGTGGATGCATTGCACTGTAGGATAGCTTCTATTTCACGATACAAGAAGCCATTCTGCTTTCGAGAAAAGGAGAGGGAATGTCCAAGTTCACCTCCCCTATGGCTGTATCCGTTTAAAAATTTAAAAAATTCATACGTCGCAAAGTTTACGCGTAATATTTAATAATTAGATCTACCAATTCGAGCAACGACATCCAATATCGTCGATCCAAACTGACTTAGGCCCGAACAAAACATCTACATATTTAAACAATCATTTCATTCTACTTGTATTGATAAAAACGTTACAAACGGAAGGTGAACTTATACGAGAAATCCCAATATTCGTGATCTTGATAAATTTTATATATTTTTTAAAATTATTTTTTATCAAGAGGACGTATATTTATTCGTGTGCTTCCGCGAACTTACTCCTCTTTAAACAAACTAATCGATTCCTACTAAGAGAACTGCAAATGTAAAATCTGTGACAATTTTCACTGCTCGGGTGATATTCTGAGACGATGAAATATCGCAAGACGGAACCGAAAGCAAAAATTAAATTCTAAAAATAGTTCCTCTGATTCTTTTCCATTTCAGAAAAAACGCTACAATTCGAAAGCCATGATGTCTAGTTAGCAAAATGTCTAATTAGTAAAAGGATTATTTTCATGAGACTCTGAAATCAGAGCTCAACTAGTTTCGCAGAAGCTGAACATAGGTTTTTAGGTAATTGGGATTCTTATTGCTTCAATTTTTCGCCAGATCACTCGACAATAATGACTGAATCTACACACGTGTACATATCAAATGCATCGCTCAAAGTTCAATTTCTTTTCGAATCCACACAGACACGTCTCAGCGACTCGAGATATCGATTACAATTAAAAAGAGCTTTTGTAGAACGCAAAACAATACAGACAGTGATGCAATTTGTAGAGGATGTCTAATGAAAATCATTGAAAATCGAAACTTGTATACATTAAAGTTAAGAAGATTTTAAATTTGAAAGCCTGTAAGTTGTAAAGAACAAAGCCTCAAAAAAATATACACATTAGGAAGCCTTCAATTTGAAAAAAATTTAAATTAAAAAGCCATTGATCGATGATGAGAAAATCTTCGAATTTCTCAATTTTCCTCAATAGACATCCTGTTATAATTAAACCCTCGGAATGTGTATAGTTTCCAATTAAAAACTCAAATGCACTGAAAACCTTATTGTCAAACTTCCTCCATATCAAGATTTTTAAATCGGGAGATATTTGTGCGATCAAAGTCAAACGTGTTCCCTGGATTAACACAATCTTTCTGAGCATTAGCCAGAAGCTTTGGACAACGTTTTTTAATAAGTAGTGACATACTCAGACAATAAAAATGCAAGCAATGACACGTTGTCCAAACCTTTACAAAAACTCTCACAAAACGGTTCTACACATTTTCTAATTTATAAAACTGGTTTGCTTTCTTTTTACTGAAAATTTCAATCCTCTAAAGAGAAAGTGAGTAGGATCGTTTGGTGAACATCTCGAGTGTGAATTGGAAGAAATGCTCTCGATTCTTGACCAGTCATTAGCAAGAACAACGTCAATGGGTGATATAATTATTTTCTGATATTTTTCGCTTTTTTTTTTTTTACTGTTTTCACTTGAGATCTGTCTCTTCGCCAAGGAGGTCGTCGATCTGCTCTTCCCAATCATCCTTTCCAGAGTTCACCGACTGACTTTTCTCATGTCCAGGAACAACTTCGAAATCCTTGAGTTCAGCTTCCAATTCCCGTTCCCAATCTTCTTCTGCGGAGAGTCACAAGCAGCGTTGAAGCTTTTTTCCAGAGGGCCACTGGACGTGTGTATGTGTGTATCTTTTTTTTTTTTTTTTTTTAATTTACTTCTCTGTGTACGAATGTATGTTGTGCATTGTGATTGTGGAAAGTGGAAGATGAATGTTCGCTAGTTAATGCAACTCAAATTAAAAAGAAGATGAAATAAATCCAAGTGCTGGAAAATAAAAAAGTGATAAAAACGGGAAGCGATACGCAAAAGACCAGAAATTCAATTTCAAGATCGACCTAGGAAAGAACTGTTGGAATCATTTATAAATCAGATTTTAAATATCAATTTTTGAGTATCAGTGTTTTCTTAGTTAGCATTAAAGAATAAATTTCGAAAATTGGTTTTCCAACAATTCCTCTTTCTCTCTGTATCAAAGATAGACCTCCATTGTTTTCTACTTGATAGTAACCAGCTCAACTAATTTTTAAAGCAAAGTCTCCTCATCGCTCAAACTCTTGAATATCCTCCGAATCACATATTAACAACGATTAATAATTGACTGTTCATTGAAAAAGACAAGTATCAAGAGGAATGACACGGGCTGCGTTCAAATTTGAAAATCGCGAGATACAACAAAAGCGAGGAGACATTTAACAAAAAGTTTTCCGGAATTCCAATCAAATACCTAGGCCTTCCATTTGGAAATCAACTAAAGTTTTTAACTTTAGAAAGAAGAAAAAAATCTGGCGAAATATATAATATTGAAGAGATTTCTCTCTTTTCTTTCAGGAAGAAATGTTAGTTATAAAACGAAACAAGAGGTAGATTGAAATCGTTTAAGAGATGAAAGTTCACTTCGCGCAAATCTCAGATTGTTCTAATCTACATTCCTCTCTATCCTTAAATGTAATATTTTATCGTTGGGAGAAGGGAATCGAGGGCTCGGAAATCCAAAAGAGCAGGGGAACATTTGGACAGAAAAGCTGCGAATTTCCAGCCCACTAAAGATCGTTTATACACGTATGAGTTGCACAATGATACTTGCACCGTTATCTTAAAAAGTTTCTTTTAAACAAACGCTAAAGGCGCGAGCACGTCCTGCGCGCGAACTATCTTTATTTAAATTTTAAATAGATAGGCCTGCGATTTTCCCTCACATTCTCGATCTCTCTCGTGAACATTTATGATATCCTCTTTCTCTTTAACAAACGATAAACTCTTCATATTTTTACACATCTCTTCTATTCCATTTTATCCAATTTCGCTAGCTCAAAAAAAATATACGGAATTTGAATTTTGTAAAGTTCTAAATCAGAATTTATGCCCATCTAAAATCTTGAAACATTCAAGATAAACAGAATCCAAATTTTTAGGTCTTCAAATACAGAAAAATCGCAGTATATTTTTTTTTGCACCGGCGAAAATCGTAGCGATAAACTTCTACACAAATTCTGTGCGCACAAAGACAGTCCTAAAAAATCGAATTTTTTCCCCAAAAGTGTTGCTTATCACACAAACTGAATCAAGAAATTTGGGTCATTTAAAAAATTGTACTTTTAAGGACCAGCTTAAGGCGCAGATCAATAAGCAGCAAATCACGTTCCAGCGTTATTTATCCTTAGTGTAAAAACGCGATTATTTAATTTTTCGACGAATCAGGCATTTGTTTTTTTTCTACAACCAGCATGGATATTTAGCCGATCTCCGCGCACGAAGTCTATTAATATACAATCGTGACATTTATTATCCCGTAAACACGTATTGTCATTCAACGAATTTAATAATCTAAGTTATAGTTTGCTCTTTTTATTTTTTCTTTATATAATAATAATAATCATCGGTATTATATACTTTACAACTTTTACAACACGGAGAGAATAAAGTGACAAGATAAGTATAGATGATAGACAGACGGACAGACAGACGACAGACAGACGGACAGATAGTCAAATATCATTTTTTGTTTCCTTATTTGATGCGCGCGTGCCCTCGATTAATTGCATTAATTACCGTTAATTGCACCACTCGTAGTTTTAAAATGTAGTTTCTAACATTGTAAACGGTACAGTTAATCCTGAACGTGAGTCCAAATTTCGATTAGGAAGGTCCTAAACTTTCAGATTAGGTTCGAACTTATCCGACTGACTCGATCATGTCATAAATCGTAAAAGGAATGAAAACCAAAAAGACGACAGTGGTCACAAGAAAAAATCATAATTATGAACAATTACGAACGACTATCGATGACTGGAAATCAATGAGAGTAAAAACCGTGGCCAAATGAGAAAAAGAACAAAATTAAACGGGACTAGCTGAAGAGATAAGTGCAAAATGAAACTCGATAATCGCTAAAACGATGTCGTTTCGGAGAAAAGAGAGCTGTGCTTTGGATAATGGTACACGGGATTCTCCTCTTCTTTTAGGCTGTTGACAAAATAGAATCAATTTTAAATCAGAACTCAATAGGACTCAATTTTTCTTCAGAATACACGAACCAACTCAAAGCACTTGTTTCCGTGCCTCTGATAAAAATGCAAGCTTTTAAAGTCGCTAAACCGAAACTCAATTCGAGAAGCTCTTTTAACCAGAAGCGAAGAAATTTGTTCAGAGGTCTTTCTTTCTCGAGCAGACCTTAGAAAACGAATTCGCATTGATTGCTTGAGAAAGAACCGACTCTTGTAGACTTTTCTTTTCTTTTATTGGCTTCCATTTGATTTTTATTTTATACAAAGGAACTGTTGCTATTTGCGGTGTGAGTTTGAACTAAAAGACGTCAAAAAAAGGAAGCATAAACAAATAACAAACCTAAAGCGAACCAACTCTCCACACAATGCCTCTACTTGACAACGAATACATCGAGAGGATTCAGCTAATTAATACACAATTATTGAATTGCAAGCTGTGTTCAGGATTTCAGGAAGTGATGGCATTTTTTGAATACTCACAAACACTCGTCTGGGCCAAGATATTATGGATGTAGATATTATTTCTGACATGTCACTCCATTTTTACCATATTTATTATTCTCTTTCTGGATTTTCTTAGTATCGAAACTCAGGTTGAAATCAACAAATATATGTAGCTCGTATTCATTCTTCTCTCGAGAGTAAATTTATCTAATTTATTGCTTAATAAATTAGCTTCAGAGTCAAGCTTTATCGCTTTTATGTTTCAGAAAGATATAATAAAAAAGAGATATTGAAAAGGAAAGATGCAAAGATAAAACTTTGAAATTTTAAAAATCTTTTAAAAATCTAACTTTTTTAAACTCAGCTTTAATTCTAAACCTATTTTTTCTCAATTTTATGGAAAAGTTTGGAGAACAATCAAAATACTTAACTGATTTTCTATTTAGGATTCTTTTCAACCTGAATTACGTTAATACAATTTTTTATAGTTTTTATCTTACTATACCAATAGCGAAGTCCTCATCGATGATAGGATCCAATGTTTTTTTCTTTTTTTTTTTTTTAACCAGAAACTGGTAAAAAATACTGACCTTTTGGTGATTGCATTCCTAATTTTTTCATGCCTTCTCTGACTTCCTGCATATCTGTGTCCGAGGCTCGTACACTATCAGATACGAATTCGTGACTTGGGGAATCAGCTGTCATCGAATTCCTCGTTGATGAGTCAACTCCAGTAGTTCCTTGGCCAGTGGTCACTTGAACTGTTTGTAAGACAACACTCACGGCTAACTAGAAGGGTTTCTCATTCTTTACACTATTTATCCATTAAGGACCAACCATTCAACATTTTATTTTAAAATAATTTAATCAATTTCAATTGAATTCGTTTCATTGAACTCTTGTTTTTAAATCTCAGTACGAAAAAGCCAGTCATTTCTCAGGTTTATAATTTAGAATTGGAAAACGTCCTGATATTAGAAATCTCAGTCCCTAAATGTTTTTTAAGTCCTTGAAAATCATATGAAGATCTCCAAACTTCCCTCTTTGCTGAAAAATTCTAAGCTTTGGTATATAAGATTCCAATCTCATTCTAAAAGCTAAGATACGAAATTTGTGTGGAAAATAAGTTTAATATTGGTAATAAATTAATAATCAATGCAGCATTTGAAAAGGAAATGAAAAATGACTAGCTTTCAGAAGTGAAGTAAAAAATTCTACATAAGTGTGTTTGGTACTTATTGGGTAAAAACTACTTATTACAAGGAATTTTTTAACCAGGATCATGCTCAATTGTCTAGAATTTGTGACCGCAATGCAATTAATATTACTTCGTGTTCTTAAATAACCATAAACAAGCTTCTTAAATATCCGTGCCAAGATACTTGGAAAATGCATGCCCACAGAATAGATTTAAATATGCAATCAGTGAGACTGAGAATCGTAATTCCGTGTACTGACCGTAGAGCTTTTCTTTTTCTTTCTCAAGGCGCGAAGCGGTTACCAGTAAATAGAATATAATATGCATCGACAGGATCTCACACATAAGCAAGGCAAATAGTCAATCTTTAAAATTTTAATTTCATCATATATCAAAGACGGCAAAAGTTATTTTTTATTTTAAGTTAGAAGGTATTCTAATTTCAGTTTCTCAAATTTGCAAAGATTTGAATTTACACATTTTGTACACATATTTTATTCAAGCAAGGAGACTGTTGCTTTTTCATATTTGAAATCTGCTGGTCATTGAAAGGCAAGGCAAGGAAGTGGAATTAACTTGCATTTGTGGAGATCCGGGTTTGATGCATAATTTACATTACAAAATGATGTGCACTACAATGCAATCTAAGTAGCGTGTCTGCCTTCGCTCAACTATAGCTAATATACTGATGCAAATACGATGCCTACTCAGATATTGAAACTCGTATGAAACCAACGTTACCTTGGGTTTGGTCGATGCTACCAGTAGATGTAAGATTTTGAGTTGGGTTACTTTCTGCTTGGCTCGCCATAGCGTTGAGTTCGTGACTCTGACGAAGTAGGGACACTCGGTAGAAGTAATTACGCCAAAAGTTCTCTTCCGATATGCTGTGAACATAAAAATTATGTTTAATCCTTCTTAAACAATTAAATGTATCAGATTCAAGTATGAAATTCAATCAACTAATTTGAAACCATCTTTTAGAATTAAATCTACCATTCTAACAAGATGAAAGGAAGATATATTTCCCTTATAATCGAAAGGATGACTAAAAATTTAAATTCTCGGAGAAGGTAACGATCCAAATATACCACAAAGATGATTCGACCTAGTTAAATATCCAAGTCGTGGAATGAGCTTGCCCTAGATCTCAATCTCAATCACTTCGGAAATTCGTAGCAGTAGGTGACAAGGGATTAAGTACACTAATTACTGCTCAGAAACTTTCTTAACAATGGAAATGATCGTAGCAGGTCCTTTGTGTCTAATTTTAATCTATAATCTTTTTCTGATATATTTTTACTACAGTCTTGCTTCAAATGTTATTTTATTTAGGGCTGCTAGAAAATTCTATTTTCAAAATTGTATGAAACTCTCTCATCAGGAAGCTTCTGATGAAATGAAACCCGTCTGTAAATGACAGGCAGAAGATTGGTTTAACTGATTAAAAATTTAAGATGATACTTACACTTTGGGGACCAGCTCGAACCTCATTTGCTCCAAGTTGGGGTCTAAGGCGAGAGTCGCTTGTGCCATTGGCTGAACAGCCTCGAAATCCCATGCAAATTCAACGCCTGGAGGTGGTGCCCTCACAAAATTACGTTTATCCTGCAAAGTGAGTAATTATCCTTACTCCGAGAAGTTTAATTTTAAAGTATTCTTGAGCTCTGACGAAGAACTTTCTCAAGTGATATTAATCAAGAGTTGCAATTTATTTTCTTCGAAATACGTTTATAGGATTCCTAGTCTTTATCAACTTTTTAATAATAAGTTAAATAGAGATCGCAGGAAAATAATAGAGATTGTCCATCAAAATGAAAACTATTAAGAAAACCTTTCCCTGAATTTATTCGTCCTCGTGAAATATTGAGAAACATTTTGAGGCAAAAAGGTAGTAAATAGAATTACTTACGGTTGAAAGGGCTAAGCATTCTTCACGTAATGCATCTTCATTTGGTGCACCTACCCACGGAGCCACAGCCTCGCCTTTTTCACCTGGCTTTCCAGCGATGAAAGCCTCTTGTTCTTTATTTAGTTCAGCTATCAGTCTCTGAAATCGGATGGAAAAGACGTTATTTAATAATTTTCAAAACCAGCGACGAGAAATCGATAATAAATATCAGTTAATTCAAACTTTGATTTTTAAAATTACATTTATTATCTAGCTTCAAGTTATTAGCTTTCAATCATCAAAGTTTAAATTATCTGGTTAAAGAAGTGGCACTTGATTTATTTTATTCTGCTTAACAATTATTGTTAAACAGATTTCAAAAATTATTTTGCAGTCGTAAACTGGAATTACTCAATTTATTACAAATCTAGGAACCAGGATAAAATATCAAAAGCAGAATTGAAAAAAATTCAGAAAGAGAATTATTTTGTAACGCTGGGCTGTGAAAAAGCAATAAATATGGAGATTGTTCCTCGATTGAGTAAATCCATCTACGTTTAAATTCTGAGGCATGTAAAGCTAGTTTTCGGATATTACACGATTTCCTTTGAATCCCGTATTGGTCAATAAAGGATATGTTTCTCAAAAGAGGTGGCAGAACAAATTAAAAATTTCACTACGACTTTGCTCCTGCTGTAGATTCAGAAATTTTCCAATACAATGAACATTCTAATTAAAATTTTCCACTTTTTTAGAGGACCTTATTTCCAAAGCTTTTAGCTTAAAGAGCTATCTAAATTGGATCTCAAGTCAGGAAAGGTAAAATTTCAATAAAAGCCTAGCAGGAACATTGTATAATTTTTTGACACGGTCAGTTAATCGACTACGTGATCAATTCATTAGATCCTTCACAAAGGATTTGAGGCTATTATTGCCACTTTTTATAGTTGATTGGAAAAGCCTCATTGATTCGTGTGGGGGAAAAGATAAAAGACCCTATAATCAAAGACCCAGGAAGGATCACATCAATGACTTCCACAGATCATTTGCTTTTGTATGAAAAATAAAGAATTAAAGCAAACTTTAATTAAAAACTAAAGATAGAAAAAAAAATTGATTTAATTAAAGGAGCGAAGGAGTTTTATTCTTAAATCAATTTCTAATCTTTTGAAAGACCAGAAGAGCAAGATAAACGTCAGGAAGTCATAGGTCAACATTTTCACACCTCGTTTCTTCAGAAGCCAAGCCATTACAAGGGCTGAGAATCAGAAGGGGTTAAATAACCAGTCAGTGAAAATTGCACGGGCATGACCTCTGTGAAAGCAGCAGGGGCTATTGATCCGCGAACCGAGTGCCAAAGAAGACTCTTCCTGACGTAATATCCGTCCCCATCACCAGTAGCCCATTTATGATTTCATCTCCCGAACCCTCCACTATATCATGTCAACTTTGAAATT
Source organism: Synergus magnus (assembly GCA_032275165.1). Classification (NCBI taxonomy): domain Eukaryota; kingdom Metazoa; phylum Arthropoda; class Insecta; order Hymenoptera; family Cynipidae; genus Synergus; species Synergus magnus. The sequence goes on along the minus strand of JAUESH010000020.1, from coordinate 9,267,917 downwards.
TCCTTGAAGAAAGACCTGAAACTTATTTCTGGGTTCAATAAAAAAAAATAATCCAGAGGAAGTAATATCCCACTTCACTATCTTTCTGTCCCAGTTTCACTCAGTTTTGTGAGAAAATATACTTTTGATTGACAGCTTTGTTTTTGAAAAAAAAAAAACACTCTATCGAAAATTGAATATTCTAGCAGAATATTTATAATCGGAATAAAAGTTTTTATTCCAGATCTCTAAATAGAGATGGCTAAAATTAAAAGCAATTAAACCTGCAAGCTTTGAATTTCAATTTAATTCCGTTTTTAAAAACAAATGAAGTAGATATGTATTAAAAGCACTTTAAAGCTCTCAAATGTCCTCTTTAATGAATTGAAGACATATATTAAATCAGACAATTCTGAAAAGCTCTGGAGCTTCTTTATGAGACTGAATTTCTGTAGGAACTAACACGCTTTGGACTTTAATTGCGTCTTTATAATACTCTGCTTTAACTCGTTTGCTCGTTTAGCTTGTTTAGCACTCTGAAACATAAGTTTGTTCATTAAATTTAACTACAATATTTGAAGAAATAATTAATTACAATGTTATGCCAAGGGAAAATCACATTTCGCTGGAATCTGATCCTGGTTCAATATATCTATCTATTAATACAATTCCAGATGAGACTTTTTCATTTAGAGGTACACATATTTCATATTTTAATTCTTGAGACTAATTTCAAAGCTTCTTTGAGAAATTGAAAAACACTATTATTAGTCAACTAGCAGAGTTTGCTTTTTGTCACGTAATTACCCAGGAGATAAGTTGCTTCCCTCGTGACTAACGAGAAATGCGTCACGAGGGCAAATTTTCTTCAGAGCTTTAGAGCCCCGAGTTTTCTTTCTCATAATTTTTTTCAAAAGAAAGAAACGCCGTCTTTACAGTTGTAATCTTACCTCTCGAATATCCTCTTCCAGCTGAAGCTACAGAAATATTCATGAAAAGTGATGTAATTAAAAATTTGGATCAGATTTGAATTTTATTTCATTGGAACTATAATTTGAAAAGCATTGAGAAGCTGCAATGGATAAAATTTCTGAAGCTTTCAAAATTGATTTTTCCAAACGAAAAACCTTGTAAATTATAAAGAATTAATAAATATAAAGAATTAATAAATATAAAGAATTATAAAGAAAGAAAACCAAGTCTTATACTTTCAAGTAAAGAAATTAAAATTTCATCTCTTCGAAAGCAGTACTTAATTTTGAGTCTCAAGTGCGTCAATTTATAGAGAAGTAATAAAGCTTTAGTATCCAGCAAAGGGTGACATTGACTTCTCAAAGAAAAAAAGTCGGTCAAAAGGATCGTTATAAGAATGCACACACATCAATGCATAATATAAGGAGCATTTCAAGTGCCTGTAAAGGGAGATTCCTAAAAAATGATATCGAATAAGCACCACTAATAAGCCTTTTAAAGCAGAGCTCGATTCCGTGACCCTTTATTAAAATTAAATGAAAACCATTTGCATTTTGTTGCTGGTTTTAACGCTGACAAAAAGATGAAAAGCGTTGGCTCTATTTTGACAGGTATGGAAAAATAGCTATTGAACCACATGCTCCTCGCCTAATGTGATTAAACCACTTGCATTAGCATGAAATCGATATCACTTGATTCAAATTTTATTGCCACGCCAAGCAAAATAAGCGAAGAAGCATTTAATCGTAATCTGCTCGACGAAACTTAAAGCGGAAACTGATAAAGTTCGCTTGAAATTTTAATCATGAAGTTTATGAAGCTGAGTTCTTTTAACATGAAAGTCGTTTAATAATTCAAACATTTCGTAATAGCTTCTAAAGCGTCGCTTCACAATGCGAGAGCTTTTAGTTTTCAATGATTTTAAAAAGAACAAAAAACGTTTGTTTGAAAAAATTCGGATATGAAGGAATCTCATAAATGTTATGTGAGAAAACACTCGATTTAACAACTCCCTTGAAGCAGGTTTCATAAATCGGGATATCTCGTACGGTTTTAGTGACAAGCAGATGGGATCCTTTTCCTCCAGGCACAAAACTAAGTAGTCTAGGAAATCCCGAAGGACTTGTGCCCGATGCTAGGAAAAAAAGTTTGCTGTGACAGCGATAAATTGATTGCCGCAGTAAAATTTACCGTTGTTGCCTAAGGCACAAATAGGAGTAGAGAATTTTCACGGAAATAAAAGCAAACATTCAAAAACAAATAAAAAGAAATTTAATTGAAAATAGAAAGCATCGAATTAAATCTCGTTAGCCTAACAGATGGGAAAGCTTTATGAAAAGGGGATTTGAATTCATATAGACAAAGAGAACATAAAACGAGAAGCGACCAATAAAACGATTGAAAACTGGATTTATATAAAAGTGTTTAAAATTTTAGGAAGTAATTTTTGATTTTTTAAGATGAAAATGTTTAAACTTGAAAACCATATCACACAATAAAAGATTATTCCTTCTGATAAAAATGAGATACTTCTATAAGGAACAGATGTTCAGGGCTGCCACAGACTAATGTACCTCAAAAAAGTGACAAAAGTGATTAATTTGATCTAAAAAGTGACTAATTTTGA
>JAUESH010000020.1:9212646-9250494 GCA_032275165.1 Synergus magnus | reverse complement strand
GCCGAGGTGCTCTGAATAAAATGGACCTTCTGCGTGACCTATTTCTGCCTTCATTACTAAAAATTTTTAAGCTCAAAGACGGGAATTTTACGAGAACAGATTTGAACTTGGAAACTTCAAAATCAGTCGAAAATATTTTTAAAGATCACATTTAGAAAGGGTTTAAATATGCCCTGAGTTGAATTATTAGAATTATAAAACTTTAAATATAGAAACTATCAAATCTGGATGAATCCTATTAGCTTTGATATCTAAGCGAGTTTCAAACTTCAGGAACTATTATTTTGAATATTTGCGATAAGCTTTATGAGACATTCAGGTCTCTTTCACTTTCAGATTGCAAATCAGAATGAATATCAACTACTTTTAAACAACCTATTTTGAAAGCCTTGAAATTAGGATGCTTTCGATAAACTAACAACAAAGAATTTTGAGATGAAAGTACTTCAGCTAGAAAACATTCAGTAAAAAACCATCCAACTTAAAAAGACCTTTACAAAATTTACATCTGTATGAGTGTTTGAACTTGAGGAACAATCGACTTTAATATTATTGAAAAGCTTCTCTAAGAATTCCAAGTTTTTTCCATCAGAAAATTCCTCTTCCGAAAACCTCTCACCCTTTCTGAAGAATTTTCCTACAAAGTCAATAACAATCCACTATATGTTCCCTCATCCTCTCAATGAACAATTAATATTGACTGGCAGTTGTTATTCAACCATGGAGATTCTCTGACAGTATTATCCTGAGGGTATAATATTATGGGATAGTTTCGGACAAGTAGGATATTCTCTCTCAGGTAAGTGATTTCATAGGTGTGGAAACTCGCAAAGACATGAAGATCTGGGGCACGAAACAAGAGCAAGAGCGACAGTGAAGTTCAAGGCTCGCTTGTCGATTCATCAGTGGGTGTGAGATTGTTGCAACGTGTTAGCTGCAGCGGCTATTTTATCAGTATACTATAGTATCGGCTCGTTTTGGCGAATACTGGTTTTGGTGTATTCGAATAGGAAATTCCGGAGAGTGTTGGTTACCCCTCTTCTGGTATGGAAGTTGGCAGCGGGTGCGTCTGTGTGAAGGGGTGGCGTTTGGATCAATACCAACTGCCCCTATTCTTCAACTATATACCGACACAGACCCCCGGAAAATATGTAAGTGTGAACTCGTGGGTGGTTGTGTCACTTATTGTTAGAATGGTATACACGTGCGCCTGCAACAATACTCACAAACTATCATAAAGACAACTTTAAAGCTAACTTAAGAACAGAGAGGGAGAAAAACTACACGCTAAAGAAATAAAGTGCACCCTGACAACTTTTCTGATCATCACCCTGGCGAAAGTTTCCGATTGAAATTCATTCCAAACCAATCCGAAATTTTCCATATCATTCCGGAATTTGTATCCGAACCAGTTTTATCCCGATCTAATTGGAAGGAAGTTTACAATCCTTTTTAATCCTTTTTAATCCGTGCGTCAACTCCAAATTCAATCCGAATGAATTTGAAGCTTACCTTGCAATTCTTTTTAATCTGTGGCCCCCAATTCGAATCAATCAAAAATCAATCTGCATTCCGATTTTGGATTAGATCGGATTCATTCGGATAGGAATCTTTGTTCCGTATTCGGATTAAATCGGAAGAAACTATTTGGTTCGGATACAAATATTTAAATAAAATTAATTTAAATTTAAATAAAATGCACCCTGTAAATCACGTAGAACTGAAAAGTCCCAAATAAAAAAGTAATTAAATTTGAAGATCTTGAAATTTAAAATCGAAAGAGAAAAAAAGGGGGGTAGCCAACTTGTCTCCATGCTGTCTGGCCACATTCTGTTTGAACTACTGGAATACCAACAGAATCGGTTTGCACTTTCCACTTGTTGACTGTAGCTGTGGCGACAACCCTCGTTTAATCAAACACCATATGAGGGAAAATTGAGCCATGAAATTACGAGGAATCATTCAAATTGACCACTACTAACCCTCTTGACCCTTGATATTGACTATTGCATTCCTAAGCTCAAGGAATGCAACTACAAATTCAAAATTCATTCAAAATTCTGATTAGAGAAGCAAGTTAAAATTGTCTAAACTTTTCAGTAAAGAAGAATAGTAATGTAAAAAAATAATACCAATAATAATCAGTATCTAGGTATCATTTTTAAAAAGAATTCGAACATTTCTAAATTGGAGGAATTTGTAGATTCTAAAAGAACTTTTCACGAGAAAAGGAAGACTTACTGTAGGACGAAATCAGTTTCGGGGATTGTGAATGTCTATAAAGCTCATTCAGTTAATTGAGAGGCGTTATCGGAAATCCATAATCGCGATAAGTTGAATGTGACGCGAATAGAATATTAGAACGTGAAAATCCCTTTTTAAAGATGCACAACACGTATGTGCAATTATCCGTGTTCAAGAATTAAAAGAAAAATCTTTACTCAATGCAATTGGGGATAAAACGTTATTATGTAGCTTAATAAACCCAATAAAACAATTAAAATCTGTGATATTTAGTCTGATTTAGTATTCATTAGAAACATTTATAAAAATATTCCTTAGAACTTTTAGGAGACCAAACTTTGTGATAATCTCGAATCGATATTATCGTTTAGGAGTAGAAATTTAGCTTACTGATCAAAATCTTTTTACTTCAGACATATTTGACGTAAAGCTGTAATACCTATCGATTTGAGATTATCGCCTGGCTTACCTCGCTCGGGAATTCTCTAAATGAAAAGGAACATTTCTTTGAATTTAGAATTTGAGGTCTAATTTTTCAATTATAAAAAAATTAAATAAAAAGGAAGGATGAAATTCTAAGTAGCAAATTGGAAATAGGCTGCTCGACTAGAAGACGGCAGTTAGTCCTTCAATGCTTTTCTGAGTGTCGAGGAAAATCGATTCAGCGAAAGCACCTCCCTTTCTCTCTTCTCACTTGTCCAACGTACTTGTCAACTGCAGTGCTGGACTTGAGTAGCAGAGAAAGGAGAATGATCACGTTCAGGGTCATGAAAATAGATTTAATGTGTGTGAGTTTGATGAATATATAGGCTCAAATATTCTCGAGTCTCCCTGATGGCAGGATGAGATCATTCCGAGGAAAAATAGGCACTTGAATTTGAAATTCAGAGAATGCTAAATGCCTCTTTGCGAACAATAGCTGGCATCACTCAATCTACAATTTATCCACCGATCCTGGTTTTTCCTCAATCCTTCAATGTTTTCTCATTTAGCAGTGCTGTGAAAATCACTCAAGAAAACGAACTAGTTGAGAGTTATCTCTGTAAATCTGAATAAGTCATATTTAACTACAATTTAAATAGTGCCAAGTCGTTTAATGAATGAGTCAAACAATATTAGTCAAACATGAATAATTCGAATTTTAAGGAATTAGAACGGTTTTAAATTTCGTGAAACTTTAAATGATTTGATTTCATCTGAAAATGCGAAATGTGAAACTTCATCAAATTTTTGTCTGAAAACTACACTACAGGCCAGAATTGTGAGTTCACCTATTTTTCAATGATCGTTAAGTTCTTTTAAATTTAATTTTTGTTATTATTTTCCTACTAATCAGGTGATATTAAACTTTTCACGTATTTTAAATCCAAATTTAAATTCTTGTACAATGCAGAGAAATAATTATTTCGAAAATTGGTATTTTTATAAAACATGGAGATTCGACATTGGTTTTTTGCAATAACATATCTTGTTAAAAAATTGACAAAGTTACTTCGTCCTGGGCTCATTTGAAGCAGTATTTTGATAGCTTTTAAATTACTTAAAAGAAAAAATGTAATCTTTGATGTAATTAAATTTAAGAGAACTTAAACGATCATCGAAAAATAGGTGAACTCACAATTCTGACCAGTAGTGTATTCAATTATTATATTAATCTAAAAGTGCCACTTCTATTAAAGTTTTAAAATAATAAAGACTCACGTTTTCTTCAACTGTCTTCTTAATTTTCACACTGGCCTCCACAACTGTTTTTCCTGCTTTGTTCACGGCACTGTACAAAAATCCACCAAGACTTTTCGCTCCTGCCAGGGCCTTTGTAGAAACTGAAAAATAGAAAATTCATTAGATTTTCAAATAATCTTTCAATTTTCGTTCAGCACTAAGTTTCTGAAATAGATCAGAGTTGAAAAAGCAGAAAGTCCTCAGTCCTAGTTTTACGTGAGTAATATAACAAGTTTTAATTTGATGCATGACATGCATTTCAGATTCTCGAAAAGAGAAGATTCAACAGAGGGACGTGAATAGTTGGCGTTCATGTGAGTGTGACCGGAATAAAATTCTCGTCGAAATGTCGCACCGGTTGAGTTGTTTCGGTATCATTCCCCATTTTGACAATATATTTTCCGTTGGAAAGGAGCTTTATCTTAACTACAATCGAGAACACATTCAGCTTCGGAAACTGGTATTCAGGCGTAGAAAAATTGCAGCCTGGCATCGACGAGAGGACAAAAGAAAAATTCTCCAGATATTACAACGGGTTCAATTCCAAAAAAAAAGTAAAAATACAATAAAATTACGGTTGAACATTTTTAAGATCAATAATTCAATGTAGATTCATAAATTATTATAAATTATTATAAATAATGGACTATTTATTTATATAAAATTTGTGTAAATTATTTTACTAAATATTTTAGAAGATCTGAAGTATTAATAATTAATTGCTATGAGTGATTTATGTGTACTTTGAATTTCCATCTGAGAATAAAATCATCCCCGAAGCCATGAACGAACCATAAACGTGAAATTCATTGCTGCTTCGTGGCAATATTGTATCACTTAACTGAATTGTGTAGCCGTTATTTTATTCTCCCACCCAATATTAAAACAGTTTCTATTTTAAAAGTAAATATTTCTGGAATTTTGGTGGCATAAAAAAAGAAATATGATATGGAAGTTTACTTAAATTTCTTTACATTCAAAATTCTTTGAATTAAAAAGTGATATTAACATTTTGAATCCAACGAACTGTAAGGTACTGGAATTAAAATACTAATTAATCTTAGAACCTTTCATTTTAGCGTCGAAATTTTAATGATAAACATTTTCTGAATATTGAAATTATCAGTAAATAATTTATAATACATTTCGATCAATTTAAAGTGAAACGAATTCTACTTGCCTGAAGTGAACAAGCGCGTTAAATTCTTTCAGTCATTTCTGAAATCTGCAGTTACGTTACTGCCTTTATCGCGCGATTGAAAGCACATTGTCTACGCGAGTGACATACATATCTCACTTTCGCGGGTGGAAAGTCAATTTGATCTCTATATAAAAGCTTCAAAGCTTCTAAATCTCTATACGAGAAACTTAAAAACGACAGACTCAAATCTAGTTTCGATTTTTCTCCAAAATTGTTACGGACCTTGATATTCTGATCCTCAAACCTTTTTTTATTTTTGCAAATAAAATCTATTATTGTATGGCTTTATTTATAGACCTTTAATAATTTCCCCTGGTGAAGATCAAGTTAAATTCCTTCGAAACTCGAAAATTTTTCAGTTTCCCAGTTCAAAGACCTTAAAGTTCGAAAATTGCATTTTTAAAATGCAAACTTTTATAATTCCCCCTAAATGTGAAAGCAAACTTCTTTAAAAATGGAACGAGCTTTTACGATGCTACAACTAAATACGAAATGTAACCCAGTTTCAATGAAAGCATATTCTGAGCTAAATTTGGAGAAAAGGAGGAACCAGGCAACAAATTCTCATCTCCTGGTCTCTGGAGAGAAGTTCAGCAGCTGGAGGGGCTTACACGGAGGATAAGCATCAGTCAGTTACAACTTACACCTTCCTGGATCCACCTTCGATCTGGGAACTAGGAAGAGTACTACACCCTTCTTTTAGGAACGAGAAGTGAGCGTTGGCTCGAAAAAGTTAAGAGGGCCAACAGGCCAATGAGGCCACGTGTGTACAACGTAGTCGTTGATATCAGAGTGAGGAGTCGGAGGGGTGCTGGTATTGATCGTGGAAAGATATACCAAACCCCGACACGAAGCGAAGGACGGCTGCCTGCTGACTCTGAATCTGGTTAGCTAGACGCTGGAGATTCCGAATAGCTATTGACGTTCTAAAAGTCACCTCACGCACTTTTCTTTTCACATTACGTTAGGCTATCCTGAAAAAAATAAAGACCTCTTTTATCGAGTTTTATCAATAGTTTTGCTTCTTGAAAAAGAAAAAGGAGGAAAAGATCCAATCAATTGATTCCAATTTAATCCCACTGTCAATTAAAGAGTCGAAAGTCAATCTTTAAATTACGAAAGCAATTTTAAAACCATCCTGTTTGGGGCTAAATGACTAAAGTTTCTGTTAGTGAATAAAAAGTGAAGTTCTCATTATATTCATCCTACAATCAAGTTGTATTGCCATTTAATTTTTAAATTACAAAACAAATATACGATCCTCTGATTCTCAAAAGGTTGAAATAAAACGAAAGATATAAATCTGCCGGAATTTCTAATTCGACGACACTGATAAAGTGTTTTCATTTTTTTTTTTTTAAGAAAATTAGAAGCTAGTCTTGCATTTCGAGAAGAAAATTGCCCTAATTGTTGTGAATATAAGAATTTATGATTTTCTCTGTTCCAGTTTCGAAAGTTATAAAATCCATTTAGCAGGTGCAATCTCAGTCTCGAATAAAGATGAAAGAATTGCATCTTATGGTCATGCAACATAAAAACCTTGGCTCAAAAGCTATAGCTCTTATCTTTTATCTTGATCAACTTAATTACAAACCTCGCCCCGAGGAAATCACTTTAAGCTTTTATAAAAGATGGAAACTTTTTGGTCTTTGTTTCTCGAGCGGATATTTATTTTAACAATTTCTTTCTCTTCTTTCAGCCTCTTGTAATTAATCTACTTTTGAAAATCCCTTGGTATTATATTTATTTATTTTTTGTAGTAAAAAAAAAGAATATTAGATTGAAAAAGAATGAAAGAAAACAGAATAACTTTCTAAGACTGAGTAAGAGTAGTAGATGAAAGTAGAAATAGAATTATTTTTTTACAACTCTTTTAGGACGATCGATACGAACAAAGTGTGTTTGTAAGAAGTAATTCCGTGAGGTGTTTCTTTTTGAAACATATGTGTTCGGATGGGCAACGCTCTCATTTTAAATCTTATTTACGAGAACATTTCAAGTAAATAGGATCGACGAAAACGTTTTGCTTTTCCTTTCTTGTCTTTCTATCCTTCTACCTATTTTATTTCAAAACAATAATAACAGCAATAACACACCTAAAGGAAATCCTAGTTCAAAACGTCTTTGACCTTTTGCGAGTCTACTGAGAATTTCATGACGTTTTTAAAATAAGTAAGAAAGAGAAGAAGACATATTTCAAGAATTATTTCTTCTTCCCTTTCTACTTATATGTATATTCGTATTTATATTTTATAATAAATCCAAACATAAAGACCTATAATAAAAATAAAAGCTATAAAGTTAATCTGAAACGATAATTTATAAGCGCTTGATTCTGTAAACATTTCTTTCACAAACAATATTATGGGAGATATTTCCTCATAAAGTTTTAAGACCTCCAGGCTTTCCCGTGATCCTTTCTTAAAACGTAGCTTTTTCGTATAAATTTAAAAAGATCGCTTGCAATATATGAGATCGTAACCGTAGAAATTATAAATTGCTCGTTCAAGATTTATAATCTAATTTCTGACTGAGGAAACAATCTTGTAGCTCATATTGTCGTATTAAAAAAGGAAGAAGTGGAAGATGTTTCACCAAGGTCTGACAACTTACTACATAGAATTTACTATGTAAATACAAAGGGATTTTTCTAACGTAGGTTGGTGCATGATTAAAATCCTTCCGGTGCTAAGTTTAATTTCACAGAGTGGGTGGTTGAAATTGATATCTACAAACAAGTAAAAGGTTAAAGAGTTAAGATTCAAAATTTACGTTGGGTAATAGAATCGAAATATGCCAGATGATGAGGAAAGCTGCAACACATGAAACAGCTGATGGACGAATATCTTCCACAACTTCTAATTGCCTAAACTCATTTTTTTTTTTTTTAATCTGAAACAATCATCCTGTGGAATAATTCTGAACAAGCTGAATTAAATCACAAGTGAACTAATTAATTGAAACAAGACTCACGAGAGAATAAATTAAATGCTTCTAATTAGCATTAGAAGGAAACTCCTTAGAATTTGAATAGATAATAAACACGTGGGAACTCACCAGCTCCAAACGCCTGTTGTCCGTCTTTGTCCTCAGTCGGCGTGCCCTCGAGGCTGGCTGGACCACTGTCTGCACCCCCGGTGGCACTAAAATGGTTCATAGTATCATAGTGGCACGTGTAAAGGTTCATTAGCGCAAAACTATAGAACTATGTATCGTAGCGTGTAATATCGAACGCACGTACCCAGCAACCCACCTGCTTGCATCATCGTCTTTTACATTATCTGTTGTGGCACCCTGAACAAGATCCCTTGCTACCTCGTTGTCGTTGATCTCTCCTGGTAGTGTAGCCTCACCCTCTCCAGTTCCTGCTGCTCCACGTCCCAATCCAGGAATTCCTCCACTTAACCATCCCGTCATTTGGGATTTCACTCCTGCCAGCATCTCCAGTTTACTGCCACCCTGTTGACTACCAAAAAAAAAGACTAAGCATTCAAAATCACCTTCAACATCAGCAACACTCAATTTTTACTTTCAGTCGGGAAACACCTTTGACCTCTTCAACAGAATTTGCCTAGATTGCCTCTCAAAACGTCTCTCAGAGTTTGGGAATCAAGAAGCAATATATTTGAAGCAGGGACTGCTTCTTAAATTTCAATCTGTAGATAGACACGAGAGGTCTTTTATATTCTGAAGCGTCAGGTTTTAAAGGGATATTATCTTTCATTACCTTTGTACTGAAATGCTAACTTTACTAGTCTAGTGCTCATTTCTAGTTCTAGTGCTAGTTTAGTGGATGAATATAAGTTGAAAGACACTAGTTTAGATAAACTTGAGGAATAAAATACTTTCAATATTTTTTATTTAAACGATTCTTTTTAAAAAGACAAAACTATTTACCAAAGGGATTATTTTTAATTAGCTTTAAAGTCACTCTACCGTGAAACAAAGAGCAAATTTCGATGATAGAGGAGAAATTATAGTGACACAAACGACACATCACTCGTTTCTTTTATTCTGAGATAAAAAGAAGTAGTCTTTGTCATATCGTTAAAGCCACCTTCAACATTCCATTGCCCTAGGGAAAGAATTTTCTCGTTCTTTGAATGCTCATAAACTAGATACTGCAAGCTCAGTTGGATGAAACTACAACATCGCCAAAGGCAAATAGCATTTGAGGATTCTCAAATTCTCCTCCAATATCTTTTATTTCCTCGAAGGAAAGCTAATTGTAAAGGAACCCAGGAGTTGAAAACGGAAGATCTATAAATATTTTTAAAATTACATTTTAATATTAGTCACTATAATATGAATTATCAAAAAATGAAAGGTGTTGAAAGCTCTGTTATCGTTATTTTGGTTTGGAGAGTGAGAAAAGTCTCTCTCCTAAGTAAATTAAATGAGTCTCTCTTCCCTGTTTTTCTCTGATGGTCATAATCAATTATGATACCCTAAGATTAACTGCAAATCCTCGTGAAACCCAGCACATGCAAGGACAAGGCGACATTTACTTCAAGCTGCAAGCCTTTACCTAATTACATTTAGCTAGCAGGGTTATTGTCACTCAGTCAAGGAAGATTCTAGGAAAATTACAATCCGGAGTACAGTTTAATTTAAATAATCCTTGCATTAATTAATCCTGCTAATCATAAACAGATTTCATAAGTAGAATTTCATTTTCAATTACAGAAAAAGTTTGATGTCCAGAAATGGAAACATTGAATAGATAAGAGAAATTTAAATTTCTGGGTATTGCTTTTGATAGAGATTTTTGATGCACGTAAAGATTGATAGTCAATTGAGAAAAAAAAGCGCTGATTCGTGCTCGGAATTCAAACTTGAGTTTGTAGGTGGAAATTTAAAGCCGGAATAGCTTATAAAATCTTTCCGGAAAAGTATCTTTCCTTGACCTATCAATCGATTTTCTCTCATTCCTGCCAAGCTGCTCCGAGCCAATCAACTCATTCATTTTTCTTATTTTCTTTTTAAAAGAAACGATTAAACTACTTTCAAGAAGAACAAAGCAATCCAAAATCCCATTGTCAATAATAAGTACATAATACTTATCTATGAGAAGAAATAGTTATTAAAAATCTTTTGAATGTGTAGAAAAGATTAAATAAAGAACAAATAGTCTTTTCTTTACATCTGAGATTAATTGAAACATCTATTAATCTGATAATGCTGAGTCTTTAAGGAAGGAAATTGAAAGTTTATCGATAAATAAATTTGAATTTAATTGAACTCCAAAGCGATCGAAAAGTCAATCATGACAATCAACATTTTACGAGTATTTTTATAGATTCCTAAAATGACTGCTAAATCCGACGTTTCCCCGTGGATCATCAAGTTAAAAATCGAATCTAAAAGTTATAAATTCCAAATTCAACAAAATTGTTCAAATATTAAAGCTTCCAAACAATTTTTGAGACTTCAACCTTAAAGTTGTTGAACATTAAACGTTATTAATTTGAATTTAGAACAATATAAATTTGAAGTTAGTGAACAACTAAGTGATTCAGTTTGAAATTGAATAATTTTGAGTGATTTGAATTCGAAAATATTCAATTATAAAGCTTCCAATTTGAATTAAAGTTCTTGCAACCTGAAGGATGCATGAAAAAAAAATAGTTGATTTAAGAATCCGCGTGTTTTATATTAAATGAAATAAGCACTATAAACGCAATCAAACATAAAATCCACGACATTTTTCAAATTCCTCATATAAACTTGCGCCTTGAAACCGAGTCTTCGATCGATACGATCGTGAAGAAAAGCACTGACGACACTTTAGGGTAGATATCTTTCTACCCCCACTGAACTTCGATCATCAAACGACAAAAAAAACACAATTTCTCCATCTACACAGAAAAACGTCAAGATAAAAACCACTCTCAAAAAAGCTGATCAATTAATCCTAATCCTCAAGAAAAATAACCTCCCAATTTCTAACCTTAAAAATTTCCTATTTCAGCGGAAGTTTTTTTCAAAATCTGGAGAACTTATTGCAATATTTCAAATAAGCGTTGAACAACGCTCTCAAAGGGTTGACACCAACAAATTGTCGAGAGCTGTCATCGAAGTTGTAGATTTGTAGAATAAATTTGAGTCGTAGAAAGAAGGAAAACAACGTTCGATTTTGTAGATTTCAAACCTAGAGAAGTCGATACCTGTTATCTTTCTTTTCGGCATCGATTTCACCACCGGCACCTGGGGAGCCAACTTTTTCTTCGGGTAACACGGAGCCATCCTCGCCTTTCTTGCCCATCCAGTTGGACACTTGATTCGTGAGGCCGGAAAACATTTTGGACACGTCGCGGGTTCGACACTAAAAATTCGCAAACACGAGGTCGACCGCGTACTGTCACCGAGTTAATATTTTCTCTTATTTTTTTTTAAAACCTTCACGGACACAGCAAAAATCGAAGTCAATCAAAGCGATAGAATATACAACCTGCCCTCGCGACCCCGGGACAGTGGACTGCGTATATTGTGAATTTGTGACCAATTGTGCATTGGTGCGCATCATGCATGGCGCAGACTGCAATTTCTGCGCATGTGTATGTAATGAAAAAATAGAGGGTGATTCCAAAACAAGACAAGAAACACTTAATTAAAATATCAACAATTTTATAAAGAATTTTTCAAAAAAATAATAATTTGGGGTACTTTTGAAATTAGACTTTTTAGATTAGGTTGTTTAACTACTTTAAAACCTTTAAAAAAAGAATTAAAGAAATAATGATTAACAGGTGTATTTTTAAACTCCCTGTACATCGATCTAGTTTCACATATCACATAGGTACGTATGTGGGCAAATGTGGGGGATTTAATTTAACATTTTAGCGGGTTTCGGCGACATCTAGCCGAAAAATGTTTATAAGAGAATTTTTACCGACGATGAAAAATGAATTCCTTTTTGCCTTGCATAAGTTAAGGGGTCGTCCATAAATTACGGAAGACGTTTGGGGGAGGGAGGGGGTCAGCGAATTTCCTACAGAATCTTACGTTAGGGAGGGAGGGGGGGGGGATTATCTTACGTAAAATTTGAATATGTAAAAAATCCGACATTGAATGATTCAAATATAAAATTTATTTATGTTCAAAACAATTGTGATAAAAGTGGAAATTTTAATATGTATTAAGATGTCGAAAAATCGCCTTACGTAATTTATAGACGACCCCTAAAGTGCCTATAAAATTTAAATTTGTTCGATATGAACGTATCAAAGTATTTAATTCGAAAACCTTTTATTATTCGAAGTTTAAAAAAACGAGATTACTTGATTTTAATATGATAAACTTTATTGAAAATGCGAAAGTCACAAGTGAAAGTATTTTGCTTTGAAAAAATGAGTCATTGTAGAACATTCAGTAATGAATACTTTAATCGGGGTGTCACTTGAAATTATATTATGTTGTATGTAATCACGAAGTAGAGTTCAGCATCAATTCCTTGGAGTTTGACTGCTGTTCCCTGGAGCCACGGACATCTCGCCGCCCTGTGTATGTTCTTTTTGTTTATTCTGAATCATGCAGAATATTCTAATGAAACTAAGTTAGTTTGAGAGAAAATTCAAGTAATGTTAATTTAATCCGGACAGAGCTGGGTAAAATGGTTCTCAAAATTTTTTAAAATGTAAAATGCAAAATAGATTCACAAAATCCACTTAAAATGGAAAATAGAAAATGTTTTTCTAACTTCTATTTAAAATGAAAAATGCAAAATACATATTTGAAATAGGTTAGTAAAAAATGCAAAATGAATTTTTAATAATATTTAATTTAATGTCCAAAGTCAATTATAAATTGTAATTACGTAAAATTACGAATATGATAGTGAAAATTGATGAATAGTTAATTTTCATGGTGAAACCATGAAAAAACCATAAAAATCATGGTTTTTTGCGTTTATCTCAGTCAATATGCAAAATTTAAAAAAATATTTGAAACAAAAGTTGTAGATCTCATCGAAATACACATTTTTTGTTTCAAGCATTTTTTTCTACAAGGGAGAGTTTTCGAGAAAATCAGTGATATATCTATTTTCATAACAAAAACCCATAAACCATGGCTCTTCACATTGTAAAGGGAAATCGTTGTAAAGGGAATTGGTAAAACTTTTTCCCCCTAATTGGATATTCTTGTATACATTATCTAACTTGTCCAGGGCAGAACCAAAAAAAAATGGAAAATCGTATTTTGAGTGGAAAATAGGTTGAAAATCTATTTAAAATGGAAAATGAAAAATGGGTTTCTTCTTCCTATTTAAAATAGAAAATAAAAAATGGCATTTTGCATTTCAAATACCTATTTGAAATGAATTAATTTCCAATAGTTAGCCAGCTCTGACCACGGAAGTTCCCTATTAGATTTCTGTGGAACGATATCTACCTTCACATGAATCTGATTTTTCAACATGGCAGCTCTTAGAATCAACATTCGTGTACGTCTTCGATATTCTTTTCCTAGACTTATAGACTTCTCAAATGTTGTACTACGCTGGTCCACGTCTTTGGCATATAAAATCTGTAATCAAAATATATTTTAACATATTAAGTAAAATAGTGTAATAACTAATAAACTATACATTTTCCTGTTAAACAAATATCATTATTAAACCGTATTTTTACCTTATTATGTGAATCAATACGAGCTTGAATCTGTCCGTCAAGAATCAGCTGCATAAGTTCATCCTCCAAGGCAGGAACCGTTCTGTTAAAAGCAGTTGCCATTCGCCTCATATCAGCACTCAAATAAGGACTAAAGTACTGAATTAAAGCTCTATTGCGAATTTGAGTATAGAGATTGTTGACATGTGGTGCTATGTACATATCAAGCAGGATATTGTCCTTGATCTCATCAAGGAGTTTCAAGCAGGTGGCATACTTGGACTCATAAAACTTGAAAATAATGTCCCTCAGTTGTGGTTCCAATTCCAGGAAGAGTTTAAAGGAGCTACTGAAGATGACTTGTTTCTGTAACTCGTGCCTGTCGAAGGTCGCCAAAGCGCATAGTCCTCCATAAAGAGCTACATTTCCTGGTGAGAGAAGTTCAGGGAAATCGCAGTGATCGAGGGAAGCTTGGAGGAAGTATTTTGCTGCGGATTTGTATTTTTTCGTGGCTAATTCTGCCAATCCAGTAGCTACTTTCAATTTTGTAATTATTGCTTGGTTGTTATCTTTGCCGTGGACATCGGGAAAGTCTGGAGTGTCTTCAGCTTTCGTGACATAACTAAATACGTGAGTCCAGTTCTGAAGATAAACGGAGACTTTTAGGACGTTCCAACACATATTGACGACATGTTTACCACTTGTGCAATAATTTCTAGCTCTGGAGTAACATTTGAGAGCATTTGCAAGATCTCCACAGTCTAAGTAGTGATCTCCAAGATCGTCATGACCTCTTCTTATGCTTTCCTTGATCGAATTGCTCTTGTAATTTTTCAAATCTGTGTCGAACTTCTCGAGTTTTAGAGCAGCTTTTTTGGATCGAGATTCCATCCAGGCTTGATCGATTACTGGCAGATCCTGTGATGTAGATTGAGCTGCAACGTCTGGTAACCCTGGAGTGTTTAACGCCTGTGAGAGTCTTCTGTGAAGCGACAAGTAGAGAGAGACGTTGTAGGTGGTCATAACGTAGGTTATTGCCATTTTCAAAGCTTCTATTCGCAAAGCTGGACAGTGATCAGCGATGTAGATCAACCTGTAGAGCTTTGCTAATCCGGTGTAGCTGTTGGCGTAGACCTCCAAATCCTGAGAAAAGGGAATTTTTAGTTTAGATTTGAATTCATGAAATAAACAAAATTTAATAAATTAATATACCTGACACCTAGAGATATTCTAAGTCTAAAAGGTGGTAAAAATAAATCTCTGATTGATAAAAGACATAAGCATTTCCATTTAAATACTCTGAATATTAAAAATGACAAAATTCAAAAGATCTCAGAACCTACAATACTATAGTTAAGTCTCTAGAATAAAATCAATAAAATGTTCCTAGAAATGCTAAAAATTACAATATAAATCGCATATATTGAAAGTCTTAAATAGAAATTTGATTAAACCATCAAAAAGCAAAATACATCAGAACAAAAGCTTACCAGGGTTGGATTTTCGACAATGTATGATTCTTCTTCCGTGTTGTCATTATCCTCCGCAGGAGCATCAACCTGCATTGGTTCGACATACTGCTGCAAATAGAAAAACTTCCACAAATAATTAAAAATCCCTTCATCTACTTGCAAATTCTCAACAAAAAAAATCTCGAAAAGAAGAAATAAAACTGAATGGTAAATACGAAATAAGCAACTCCTGTCAAATCTAACCCAAAACTTGGTTATGAAACAACAGATATCATTTGCGTTTTTGCTTTTAAGAGAAATATTTCACTTACCTCTTTTGCAGGTTTCTCCTGTTGAAGCATTTGTTATTATTGCGTTTTAAATCACAAGGTTTAAACCTTCGCAAAGAAAAATTTCACTATTTTTTGAACGATCAACATTCAATCAACATTTACATTGTACCGAGTGAAGTACAACACAAGCCAGTTTAGGGATCCTTAAAGTCTAGTTCACACCAACAAAATGCAAAATTTTAAAATAAAAAAAAACCGCGAAATTTAAATGTCAGCACAATCTCTACAACCAAATATGAATGTAATTTACACATTAAAGGAATTTTTTTAAGTGTGATGTTTTGTGGAAACAAGATATTTTCAAAAAACTTCAGGCTTCTATTATGGACTGCGGATAAACGCTTCTAATCTCAAAATCTAATATTTTTATCCTTCTATCAAATGATGAAAATTCTCGAACACTGCTGAGAATATTCTTCAATTATAAATTCTGGAATATTTTGGAACTCTACATCTCTTTGACAATCTATGTTTCGTAGTTGATGGTTGTCAGTGACGTAGTAGGATGGTAGGAGCCTGCAAGGGGGGTCAACTAGTAGGGGACGGAGGTTCTTTAGTTTGGAGCAGTTTGGAGGTGGTGATACAAGATGTTTAGTGATAATTAAATGGTGCCCGTAACAAACAATTAAACAAATTGATCGGAGCTGCCCTGTGCAGGTACGCTGATTCTTTTTCCCGATATCCTCTCGGTATCAGACTCGGAATTTTTCTTGAAATAAGTCAAAATGCTGTGGATTTTACGTCATAATGATAAATAGAAGCAAAATGCGGTGCTGTGATAAGGTTATAAGAGAAATTAGGACAGTGGACGAGGCATTTGCCTTTGCTCCGAAAAATGCGATTCGTTCACCTCGTGAATCTTGAAATTTCGTGTATTTTCGTTGACGGAAGAAATATTTCAGGTTGCTACTCGTAATTGTTCGTATGGCTCGTTCGGGACGTGCCTGATTACGTACCGAATACTGTTGCCCTACCCCAGTGTACTATTTTTATATGGACTTTTTATTTACACGTTCTGAGAGCGCGCGTTTGTCTTATTGCGTATTTTCGCTAAATATTTTAGCTACCTTAGCGGTAGGTTACGTAATTTCAGCGTGACGAATCTTTAATTATCAAAGGTGGATGTCGTGAAATAAAAGCTAATTTTTCCCAGTAGGTGTGCTCGTTCGTCGTGCATCGCTTGAGAAATTGATTTTTGACAAGAGCCGAATCGAACCTTGTTAGCTTACTTCCTCTTCCTACTTCAATTTTAAGGAGAAATTAGTGTCATTTTAATCCAATGAAAATTCCACACCAAAGGATTGCACTTTTTTTCTAGCATAAAATTAGGTACGAATTTATAGCTTGCGGTGCAAATTAATGTTATTGAGGTTCTCATTTTCTATGTTTAGCTTCATACTAAGTCAACATTAAAAAATAAGATGAAAAATATAAAAATTAGAAAATAAGTTACAAATTTACAAAGTAAAAATATTTTGATTTAACTACTTTTTTAACTACGATCAATATATGTATACATATATTACTTGTCACAATATTACCGGGGACATAACATGTAAATTTATATAAACTAAAGTGTATAAGTATATCACCGAAATCCTCGCCGGAAACTACTGGCAATTTATAGTTTTTGGAGTAAATGCACCAAATGCACATTTCATTCTGGAGCTGCTGTTTATTTTTCATTTTAAATTGAGATTGATTTAGAATGAATAATTTAAAACTAAAGAATTAGAAATTGACAAATGTGAAATTAAAATTGAATAGTTTCAAGTAGAAACTATTAAAAACTTAAAGTTGAAATCTTCAGAATGTAGCAATCTCAAATTGTGAAATTAGAAATGCTTGTGTAATTTGGAACGGGAATCGTGATCGATCCTGAATGTTTTTCTTACCGAAGTTTGCAATTTTTACTCCGGTTTTGATATCGTGATTATAGCTGGTTTCTTTGTCTTAAAATAATTCGCTTCATGAAGAAGAACCTTGTCTCTGGCACTCGCATGCTTCCTGAGTTTCTATTTGTATATTAAACATGGAATGACAAAATATGACATTCCGGTATAAAAATATCAATACCGGGAAAACGTTTTTCAATATTTTCGGGAGAGTTTTCAATCTTCTGAAGTGTCGATTAAATTGAGGGACTCGTTAATGTTGTTAATTTAAGATAGTTTATTTGTAAACTGATACCAGTGAATGTAAAGAATGTTTTCTTCAAGTATCAAAACATTGGTGGATGTAGATTAAAAATGGTTGGTTTGTTTGGAATTAAATGAAAGAGTTTGTTAAAGAATTATGAATTTAAAGGGAAGAGAAATCTAAAGAAAGAATTTGGCCTCTTAATATTTTATGCTTAAAAAGTGATAGGAAATGTAATTTGAAAATTAATTAATTAATATTTATTTCATTAATCGTAATTAGACCATTCGTGTTATCAGTTTTAAATTGTTGTTTTTGATGAGTAGATTCTTTCTTCGAAAGAATCAAGAATAATGATTAGTAATCTAGGTGTCATAAATTTGCACTATGTAAAAGATTTTTACATAAATTGTATTGCAAGAGATATGATTCACGAACTTGCACTATTAACATACTGATGGCATAAATAATTGCTTATTTAAAAAATGCTGTTTTGTAAACCTATATTTTTATTTATTACTACATACTTACTTGCATTTAATTATTATTTTATTTACATATGAAGTAATACAGTAATGGATAGCAAGTAAACTTAAATTTAAAGCAGTGATTTTATTTTTATTTAAATTAAATATTAGGTTGATACTTTAAACCTTCTAAAGAAGTTATTCTTTAAATATGTACTATTTTTAGCATTTAGTTTAAGAAAAGTAGTTAGATTTAATTTTTCTAAGAATATAATATAATTTTATGAAGTATTTGCAGATTTTTAAAACTTGTAATTAAATTTCAGCGCACTCATTGTCCCGTAATGACGTGGTGGGATAAAGAGATCGAAACTGTCTTCAATGATGACAGAAGCATCTTTAAAAGATCGTGGTGAGGAGTCACTTCACCAACAAGAAATCATGTCGGACCCACCGCAAAACTACAGTCACCCACCACCAGACATAATGTCTAAAGGACTTGCTATAAACGGTACAAATTACTATACAAATTGTGGAAAAGAAAATCTAAAATATCAAAGCCAAGCCTCAAAGTCCCTTTAAAAAAAACTAGAAGTACTAGAAAACGTCTTTTTCAAATAGGGCCCTGTTAAAAAACAACAAATTTAATTATTGAAATCCTTAATTCATTAATTTATTAATTTTTAATTAGAACTGTAATTTTAATTAAAAATAATTGTTTTAATTCAGGTGTGGGGGGAAGATTGCGTCAATTGGAAGCCCTATTTAGTGGTGGTCCAGTACTGGGTGGAAAATCGGGTCACACATTTTCCATTGAAACTCTCATCGACATCTTATTAGTTTTATACGACGAGTGTTGCAACTCCTCTTTACGTCGAGAAAAGACTGTTTCGGATTTCATAGAGTTTGGTACGTAAAAATGTAATTTTTATTACAGATCCTAATTTTGATTCACTTCTGATTTTCCTTGCTAATTTAATTTTTATTTACAGTGAAACCGGTAGCCACTTGTATAAAGAGTTTGCAGTTAGCGCGCGAGGATTTTGAGATAATAAAAGTAATCGGGAGAGGTGCATTTGGGGAAGTATGTGTGGTACGAATGCGAGGTTCGGACAAGGTCTTCGCCATGAAAATCTTAAACAAATGGGAAATGCTCAAACGAGCGGAAACTGCTTGCTTCAGGGAAGAACGAGACGTTCTAGTTTACGGAGATCGAAGATGGATTACGAACCTTCATTATGCCTTTCAGGATGACAATAATCTGGTAATTTTTTTTATACATTGTTCAAAAACTAATATGAAATTATGTTAAAAGCAACAAAAATACTAAAATCTAACAGGAATAGATTTTAAGGATGGTTTACAATCATCTCCCGTTTTCTTTTTAGTACCTGGTAATGGATTATTACTGCGGGGGAGATTTATTAACTTTACTCAGTAAATTCGAAGACCGACTTCCAGAAGATATGGCTCGTTTTTATATAGCCGAAATGGTGCTAGCCATTGGTTCCATTCATGATTTAAGATACGTTCACCGAGACATCAAACCTGATAACGTTTTGCTAGACGCTAATGGACACATTCGATTGGCTGATTTTGGTTCCTGCCTTCGGTTATTTGAAGATGGAACTGTTCAAAGCAACGTTGCGGTTGGCACGCCGGATTATATATCTCCAGAAATTTTGAGGGTAAATTTAATTGAATGCTTTGATTAATTTTTAAATTCTCAATAGATTTTGATTGTGGTTTTAATTTTGATTTTCAGGCAATGGAAGACGGACAGGGTAGATATGGACCCGAATGTGATTGGTGGTCGTTGGGTGTTTGTATGTATGAAATGCTTTATGGTGAAACACCTTTTTACGCTGAATCTCTAGTCGAAACTTATGGAAAAATTATGAATCATAAGGTAAGAAAAGCTTTAATTTATCCAGGAAAAAGAAACTGATTTTATTGAGGCGCTAATTTTCATTAATATTTCAGAATTGTTTTGATTTCCCGACCGAGGATATATTCGATGTTTCCGAGGAAGCAAAGGACCTAATGCGAAAGTTGATTTGCAGTTCGGAATTTAGACTAGGGCAAAATGGAATTGAGGATTTTAAGGTTTGTGGAATTTTTTTAACATCTGGAATATATTTCCGATTTTTTAATTTTAATGATTTTAATAACTTTGATAAAACTAACTTTAACTTTTTGTCTATGTTTTAGAAACATCCATGGTTTGAAGGTGTAAATTGGGACATTATTCGAGATAGTACAGCACCCTACATTCCTGAAGTTTCTTCGCCGACGGACACGTCTAACTTCGACGTTGACGACACCGACGTTCGTAGTTCCGATGCCGTTCCCCCAGCTGCAAATTCTGCCTTTTCGGCTTTACATCTTCCATTTGTCGGATTTAGTTTCACTCAAGGAAGGTAAGAATAATTGATACCAAAAAAGTAATTTAAACCCTCAATAGTGTTTATGAACAAAAGCTAATTTAAAAATAATCTGCTTTAAAATTCCTAATTGAAATATTATTTTTCCAGCTGTATATCGGATCTAGGATCTCTACCTGTTTTTTCGCAGAAGGAGAAGAATCTAAAAATGCTCGAAGAGGAAAACGCCCAACTCTCTCAGACAGTTGCAGACCTAAAAAATCAGGTTACTCATGCGTCGCCTACGATATCGCCTGATTCCAATAACGCAACGAGAAAACTTCAAGATGAAATAAATACTTTGACGAAACGAAATTGTGGTAAGTGCTATTTTAAATTTCTAATTCGGAAGTTCGAGTACAAAGTTATACTGTGATTTAAATAAAAAATTAATCTAATAATAAACCTAATCATCTACTTTCCTTCAACAGAATTAGAATCCCAATTAAAATCTCTCGAAGTTCCTCGTGAACTACGAAATATAGACAATGGGGAATTAACGAAGCTTCGCGAGCTAGAAAAACTGGTGCGAACTCTTCGAATGGAAAAGGACGAAGCTGTGAAAGATAAGCAAGACGCTCAAGAGAAATTGAAACTTCAAGACAAAGAGCTCAAAGATGCTTTGACTCAAAGAAAATTAGCCATGGCAGAATATACAGAAGTGACTGATAAATTATCCGAACTTCGGCAGCAGAAGCAAAAATTGTCAAGGCAAGTTAGAGACAAGGAGGAAGAACTCGAAGTTGTTATGCAAAAAGTCGACAGCCTGCGACATGATATTCGAAAGGCTGAGAAGCTTCGCCGAGAATTGGAAAATAGAGTCGAAGAGGCAATGGCTGAAACGAGCAAAGAAAGAAAATTACGAGAGCGAAGTGAAGAATATTGTAAGCAGATGCAAGAAGAAACCGAGAAAATCAGGCAGAGGTCAGCTGGAAACGATACGAGTACTAATAATGCTCTCGCGACTCAGGAGATTAATAGGCTTAAAGCCGAGGTTGAAAAACTTGAAGTTCAGTATAATGAAAATCTTAATCAACAACAAAGTAGATACAATTTGGAGATGCGAAGCCTTCAAGAGCAGCTACACGAGGGAGAGGCGAGGAGAGAACTCTTGGAAAGGGAGGTCCACTTGACGAAAGAAAAATTAGATGCTGCAAGACTCGAAAATATTACTGATAGTGAGGAAACTATTAGCGAATTAACGAGACGACATGAGAGGGAGAAAATGATGCTTGCTGAGGAAAATAAAAAGCTATTGCTTGAGTTGAATTCGGTTACGGATAGTGTTAATAGAATACAGTCGGAGAGAAGACAGATTGAAGAGGAATATGAGGAATTGAGGAATAAGAAAGAGGCTATTGCGCAGTGGGAGGCTCAAATAACCGAGATTATTCAGTGGGTTTCGGATGAAAAAGATGCGAGAGGATACTTACAGGTATGCCAGAAAAAAATTTTATTTTGCAGTTTAAAACTTATAATTCAAAATTAAAAGAATGCTAAGTTATTCATTTTATTCTTAAATTCAGGCTCTAGCTACGAAAATGACGGAAGAGCTGGAATTCTTGAAACACTCTGGTGGTGTTGGTGGCGTTGGAAGTGTTTCTACAATTAGCGATAAGAATTGGAGGAATCGCAGGTCACAAAAGTTGGATAAAATGGAACTTCTAAATCTTCAGAGCTCTTTGCAGAGCGAAATTCAAGCCAAGCAGGCAATTTCAGAAGAACTTACGAAAACTCGTTCTGATTTAATCGCAGCCCAAAAGTAAGTTTCAAAATTCAGACTTAGAATCAATTTTAGAATAAGGTTTCAAATGAATCTTGCAATAAATTTGGGAACAATTTAATGGAATATTCTCTTTTTTTAGAGAGCTTCGAGACTTCAAACAACGGCTCGATTCTGTGTCGCACGAGATGAAACGGAAAGAAATGCAGATAAAAGAACTGCAGACGCGACTAGAGTCTGGCGATAGCTGTAAGTATTCTCCAATTGACCCTACTACAAAAAAAAGTTCTATATTAGTTTCGCCTAAGTCGTTTGGAAACTTGGTATCCATGGTAGTTATACAAACTGCGGTGATCCATGCTGCCTTGGTAGTTTGCAAAAACTTTAATTTTTTTCACGGGCTGTTTAGAAAATAACATTTGACGATCCCTTGCTTTCGTTAGTTTGACGTTGTTGTAAAGACTATTAAATCTTGTGACGTTATTTGCTAAATTGGCTTTGAGAATCTAAAAATTTTGACTCAGAACTTACGAAAGATTATTCACTTTCATAATTTATTTAGAGATAAATTAATTTTGCTTTTATAGACTACAGTCCTTAATTAACGAAAGTAGATTTGCATTTTCAAAATCTTTGAATATGGCTATGTGATACTGCAGGTTAAAATAGCTAAATTAATAACATTCCTTTCTTTGTTTTATTTTTTTTTCAGTCTTGTGTATTTTTTATTTCATAGCCCAAATTTTCTTTAATTACTTATTGATCTCGAGTAATGAGTTAAAATCTGCATTGATATTTTAGAAATTAATTCCCCTCTCTGACAAACTTATTTAATTTATCCCAATCTGTAGTAAATCTCATTTTTGTTATCGTCTACAAAATGAATCTCTAATTTGAATATCTTCCTATTTATAAAAAACAAATATTTCTATGTTACTTTAATTTTACATATGTGTTTTGTTTTATTTATGAAATTAGAGATTCAGTTTGTAAGTTTGATGTGAGACACATTGATTGTGTATTTCTGTTTAAGTAGTTTAAGTGGCTCGTTACAGCCTTGGAAAAAGCGAACAGAGTATAATTTTCTACTAATATTTAGACTCAGGTTTTGTTGATTTTGAGTCTCATTTTTAAATTTAGGTCGTAAGTAATTAACTTTACTTTTTGCAGCATTTACAAATCCGAAAATATTTAGAATTCAAGTTCGAAATGCAAGAATGAATTTTGTACCTTCCGTTTATTCAATAGGACTGTCAATAAGACTGGAATAGTATTTGAATCTATTTGAATAGAGTAAAGTTGAAGTTACCATTATTCATAATTAATCAATTTTGCAATGTTTAATTTCTAATCTTCAAACATCTTCATGAAACTTACATCTCAGATTGTAACGAATGCACATTTGCGTGGCAATAATAACAATCGACTAGCTATGCTGATAACGTAAAGAAGCTTCCAAGATTATGAATTATTATGATTTTAAAGAAATAATTACTTTATGATCGGATACATATTATTTATATGTCTTCAGAAACTTACACTGTGATATTGTTCAAGCATTATTATTATTTTGTTAGCATAATAATTATGTTTAATCTCACCGAAATTATTGTTTTGTGAACCTTACTTGTCTACTAGAAAAAAGTATCGTTTAATTTTATACAAATTTTTGGAATAATGCTTCTGACAAATTTTGCTTTGATATAACGAGGCTCTTGATTTAAAGTCTCGTTTTTAGATAACAGGAAATCATTTCGTGTTTCTTAACAGTTTTAATAAAAATATTTTATTGTATTTTACTTACGAAACTTGCAATTCATTCATTTTCTAAAAATTTTAACTAATTTGCTACTTTTAAGCAATTATTTATAATTTAAAATTGCTGAACTCAGAGATCTTAATCTATATTTTCATACTATGTGACTAACCAGTCATATTTCTGAACTTTAAAGTAATTTAATGACGTTTGATAAAGCAGTATTCAATTGTCACAAAATTTACCCAACTATAATTAAACAAATATGCACATTAATTAAAAGAATCTAACGAATCTAATCATAAATTTGAATATTATAAATCAAAGAGTGTAAAATAAATATGAAGAACCTAGCTTTGCAATTTTATATCCTTCAATAAAAAATTATGATTATACCCATTTATAAAAATTCACAATATCAAATCTCTATAATCATTTAGGTTTGGTCAATTTTCCGCAATTCTCTTATACTCTTTACTATTCCAATTTTCTAAAATCCAAACTATTATCAATACTTTAGGACTCTATTTATATGAGATAAGCAGCATTTCGTCAAATATAATCGAAAATGAGAATATTAAGAAGCAAAATAATTCATCAGCACCCACTGGGAAAAAATACAATTTTTTGTTCAATTTAATCAACAGTCTAGAATTTTTTAATGATTTGAACAAATTTTTTTCAAGTTAATTTAGTTATATATAATATAGTTATACGTATAAATTAAAATTTAAAAACTGAGATCGCTACTGGTTTAAAATGATAAAATATCGAACATTTGAATTGAAAGCTTAATTAAATAGGTAATTTATAAACAAATTGAGTCTAGTTGAGAGTAATTTGTGAAAGTAGAATAATAATTATGGCATTATGGGACACGTGAGATTGTTCTGGGATTCTGGGAAATCTAATCAGCTCAGTAACCCAAATGTCCGGTACGGTATGCAATTCTGATTTCTAGACTGCAAAGTGCCTCTGTTTATTGGCGTAACGAGCTGCGTGTGGGGCCTCTTGTTGCTCATCATCAAACTGTATTTGTGACAGCACTTCTATCTACCAAATCTACCAAATCTACCAAATCTTCAAACATCGTTACAACCAAACCCCAGCGAATCATCGTGCACCAGCCGTCATCACCCCTACCAGTAATGCGTGCCCCCCGCATCACCAAATATCGCTTATTAACTAGATTTGTTCCTGCCAATTCAATGGTTAATCGCGATGCCGTCAGCTTCAAATCGTCGCCTGGTAAATCAAATGGCAGGGCGTGCGACTTTGATAGTCGATTCAATTGTTGCTAATCAAAAAACGCAGCGCTATGTTTTTAGTAAAATATCTCAATTGTTTTTAAATATCGCTGCTAACAAAAACAATTTCAAGCTAGAAAATAACTAAAAAATATCGCATTTACTAAATTAAAAATAAGTTATCTATATTGATGATTTGGAATATAATCTCACAACAAGATGTAAGTATTTGAACTATTTCAGGTATTTTTTTTTTATTAATAGAAAACTAGAGCGATTTCAGTTGCAACGAAAAGGGAAGTACAATATTGTATGTTTGAGTGTACGTACATATAATAATATGTACTAATATACTTACTGAAACATAGCACTGTGTTAGATTTAACATTTTGGACTTATCGCAAACTATTTTCCTTGATTGTTTCTATCGTGACCAGGATTGATTAAATATTTTAGAAACATAAGTTGGAATCATTTTGAATTTGAATCCTGATCATGATTCTCAGTCGCAGATTCAACGAATGCGAAAGCTGCATCTTGTTTGGCCCTAGTAGTATTTAGACTTAACGCGATTTGTTTTAAGCGATCGATTAACAAAATTCAAGCGACCTACCAATCTACTATTTCCGAAAAAAAGCCTTGTGTGGGTTTGCTTAGGTTTGTTGTGGGTGCTTTGGTGAATTTTCTATTTTCTTTTGCTAAGCTAGTGTCCCACAGTTTTAATATATTTTAATAAATTAATTCTGTGATTCTGGTAGGACTTGTCCTTAACAGAACGTGTCTGACACAATTGCAGTGAAGTGATCAAAGTCATAGGTCCAATATTCTAATCAAATCTCTTAAAACCCTGATTCCGACAATTTTTTACCCTGAATCAGTTCCCCTATCAAGTATGGAAAGAATTTAATTATTCAGCATTTCATGTCACATTTAGTTTTTGTTGTCATTAAAAAAAATGTTGGACCCATGTGCAAAGCAGCAGTTGGCTAACTCTGAGAACGAAGCCTCTAACATAAAGACGTTGCTTGAAAATTAGGATCTTTAGTAATTTTGATTTGTAATTTCAGTTTTGGAAAGGCCCACCTCTCAAATGTCATACTTGGAACATTTCTTGAAGGAAACTGCTAGCAGTACTCGCCATGGAAGTGTGGATAGTGTAGAAGGTGATATCGAAGATAACCGTGCCCCAAGTATCGCAAGCAGTAAAAGCAACCTCTCCGAACTTAGTATTGTAAGTATTTTTCGATTAAATATTTAAATATATACATATATATAGAAACTAAAATGGCCTGTCTAATCACTTTAATTTTTTTAATTCTAGGACCCAACCTCTCCTCTATCACACGAGTTACTTAACAAATCCTCGGCACTCCACAGTCAATCGAATTTACAACCAAAGCCAAAGTCTCATCAATTTTTGGTGCGAACCTTTTCAGCTCCAACAAAATGCAATCATTGTACTTCATTAATGGTTGGCTTGACGAGACAAGGAGTCGTTTGTGAAGTTTGTGGCTTTGCTTGTCATATGCCTTGCTGCGATAAGGTGCCTCCAATGTGTCCGGTTCCACATGACCAAAGTATGTTTATATCCTGTCAGTTTTAATTTAATTTTTACGCGCTTAAACTGAATTATTATCTAATAAAAATTATTCTCAATTTTTACAGCTAAACGACCTTTGGGAATTGACCCGACAAGAGGTATCGGGACAGCCTACGAAGGTTACGTGAAAGTCCCAAAAATGGGTGGCGTGAAAAAAGGTTGGGTTCGTCAATTTGTTGTGGTCTGTGACTTCAAATTATTCCTCTATGACATTTCGCCGGACAGAAATGCAATCCCGTCTGTCTACGTATCCCAGGTTTTGGATATGAGAGATGAGGAATTCAGTGTTAGCTCCGTGCGAGACTCTGATGTTATACATGCGACGAAGAAAGACATTCCATGTATATTTAGAGTGAGTAAAAGCACGAGCAGATTCTAATATTTCGTAATTTATAATATCGAGTTAATTAATATTTTCATTGATTTAATAATTATTGAATAACAGCCCTTGGATTGAAATTCTAATGCTAGATGTAAATTGTTTACTATCAAATTACATATTGTGTTTAATAGTCTTAATGAAAGAGCGCCTGACTCCTTAATAAAACGATATTCCTCGACTAGATAACAACATCCTTGCTGGAACCACCCGGATTGCGGAACCACACGTTAATGCTTGCTGACACAGAAAGTGAAAAGACTAAATGGGTAGTGGCCTTAAGCGAACTTCATCGGATTCTCAAAAGAAATAATCTTCCTAATACAACAGTATGACCATTTAATTATTTCTAGATTTTTGTGCTTGTTTCTTTTATTTGTCCGAGTATGTGAATAATTTTTGAACTTTTAAAATAGATTTTCAGAGCTAAGGAGCTGTTGGATAATACACTCGCGTTGATTAAAAACGTGATGTCAGGAGCTATCATAGACCCAGATCGTCTAGTCATTGGCACGGAGGAAGGCTTATTTTGTTTAGATTTAGATCGTAGTGGTGAGTAATCTGTTTTTAGTTTTAATTACAGGCCTCACAGACAACAAGAAAACCAGATTTAAGAACTTTTTAATTTTAAAATACATAGTACATGAATTTAAAATATTTTATCCAACTATATTACAATTTCTATTTAATTAGAACCTAATTTGATTTTTGTATACTTTCTTCCAGAAATCGCAAGAGTCGGGGAGGGAAAGAAGATATATCTGCTCGAATACGTAACGGAGGAGCAATTAATAGTAGTACTTAGTGGAAAACAACGACATGTGCGTTTAGTTCCTGTTCGAGCTTTGGACGGGGATGAAGTCGAGTGGATCAAAGTTGCCGAAACGAAAGGGTGCATTACTTTAACAACCGGAGTCGTGCGTCGAAATCCTCTGACTTACTGTCTTTGTGTAGCAATTAAGAAGCAGAATGCCTCGCAAGTCATTATTTATGAAATCACGCGTACGAAAACTAGACATAAACGTGTTCGAGAACTGATGCTACCTTGTCACGCACAAACGCTGCAAGTTTTATCCGAAGGACGACTTTGTGTCGGGTACCCGTCTGGCTTTTCTATTTATAGCATTTTAGGAGACCATCAACCTATTTGTAAGTCACTAAAAAAGAATGCAAACCTAAAATAATTAAAATTGAATCTCTATTTTGTTAATTCTAAACTCTGCTCTTTTTTTTAGCATTGGTCCATCCTGAAAATGCTCTTCTGGGCTTTCTAACTTATAGCGCCGTCGACGCTTTGCGTTGTATCGAATTGCCAAAAGGAGAATTCTTACTGGTTTTCCATACGTTGGCAGTTTACGTCGATAGTCAAGGGAGGAAGAGTCGTGATAGGGAAATTATGTATCCCGCTGTTCCTACGGCAGTCAGTAAGTTCAAATTCGATTCTTTTATCACGGCAGAAAAAGGTTTTTTTTCTAAGTATGAATTGAAATCAATTAATTTATAAATAAAATAATATGTGTGAAATAATTTCTTGCAGGTTATTGCGAAGGTTATCTGCTCGTCTACAGCGAAACTCACATCGACGTCTTCGATTGCACGAGCGGAGATTGGTTGCAAACGCTTAACGTTAAAAGAGCAAGGCCGCTAAATACTTCAGGGTCTCTCACGACGTGTGCCATTAACGATATGCCACACGTTATCTTTTTGAGCAATTTACATCAGCGTAAGTTTTATCGAATTAAAATTTTCTAATGAGATTTAGTATTCTGAAAAATGAATATTGTTAGTGGTGTAAAAATATTAACAGTGAGTATTAATGGAAATTATTTTTAGGTGAACTATTAAATTTGTCACCAATGGATACAAGTGGAAGGCAAATGACACGACCAAGGAGACGATTCTCGTTGAGGGAAGGAAACAGAGCCGCTCGACCTACTGATCGCCGATCGAAAATGATATCGGCACCTACGAATTTCAATCATATCAGTCACATGGGACCTGGAAATGGGATACAGGTTTGTCTCTCTGGATTTATCGGTTTTGGGATGGAATACGAGAATGAAAATCCTACAAAATCCAGATATTATCCTAAATTAAAATTCCAAATTTATTTTCTAGATTCAACGTTTGCTGGATTTACCAACAACCTTGGAAACTGCTGATCAACCGCCGCCACCTTACGCTGCAGCTGTAACGAGTCACCACAGTGGCGCTCATTTTCACGGTGGCCAACAACGGGTGCGTATTTTTCTATTACATATAAATTTAATTAATTTAATGCTGAAGCTGTTTGGAGAAAAAAAAGATTTTGGGCTATTTTTACTGATTTATTTCTGACTTAGTGTATTTTTTTTTTGTAGGTCTACAGCTCTCCATTACAAGCTCCTAATAAACCGGCACCACTACCACCAAGACATCCTCCGTCTGACTCCCGACGTCTTAGTTCACACATGTCGAAGCATGCAGGATACTCGCCACATAATGGTAAGCATTTAGTCGATTGACTTTCAAATTTAATTTAATTATTAATATCTCAGTAATTGACTGAAAATCGTTTATTTCAAAATTTGCAGGATCAGCGTCAGCAAGGAGAGGCCCAGCTCCTCCAAGACCTACAGCTACACCTCCATCGTTACCACGTACACCTGACCAGGTGGATTCTGATTCACTGCATATGCGATCACACACCCCCCTTTCTCTTGGCAGCATTTCTTCCTTACACGATAAGGTAAAAAGTTCTTTTACCTAGCTAATTTAGAACTGATTCGAACGAATCACACTCTTGAGAAAAAAGCTCTACAATCCGAATGAATAACTGTCTGTTAATCTAATATTTAATCTAATCAAATTTATTTTTAGGAACCAGTATCCGGCGGAAGTCCTCGACATTCGATAGCCTCGAATAATAGTTCAAATCCATCAACACCTCCGAGTCCAGCACATGATCATGGATCGTCATCTTATGATTCATGAGCGACCAACTTACTGAGGGCCTGTACCTAGAGTCGAAAGATACTCGCTATCCTGTTAGATTGTACATGAAATTCCTAGTTATAGGCTAACTATTAGGTTGAGTATCCTTAGTACTGATCTTTTTTTTATCGTAGAGCAACCATTGTTTTATATATGGTCTTTTGCCCAAAACGTTACCAAACCGTTTTTCAATTTACTGCGTATGTACAGTTTCAGTTAATCTAATTAACGAATCACGATCGCAAGTGACGAAGCTTTACTCTCTTAAAAGCGATTAGGACAGATTCCTTTTTTACATTTTTGACTATTTAACCCCCTGCCATGCCTAAATTACTGCCAATTACCTTTCATAGTACAACGACTTAAGATTACTGAATAAAAAAAATAGAATTTCTTGGAATTCTCGAATATTCGAAATTCCGAGGAATTCAAAGAAAGTTTGACCATAAAGTAAACATTCTAGAAATCTGATCTGAATAATTTAGACTGAATGCATTAATCTTAGAGATTGTTGAATTTCTTCGTTGGTAAAAATTTTTCGTTTGGTAAAAATCTCTTCAGAAGAATAATTTTTCTCGCAAGCGAAGAAATTACAATAAGTAGATTTTATAGTGCGCGGCCAGAATACGCAAAGGCATAGGGTTAAGTAACTCATTCTACGTTTTCTATGTTCTTTTTTCACCTTAAATTATTTCATTCCAACCACTAATTGACATGGATGCAAGACCATAATAATGTGCATAATTTATTTTTGTTTATTAACAAAAATTCATCCACCATAAGATTCTGAAGGTACCCCAGATTCGCTTTAGGTACTGTCGCAGTACTCTTTGCGTCCCAGGGACGTAAAACTATAATAATTAATCGATATAATGTATGTATATTTTACATAAAGTTCGATCAAAACTTGCGAAAAGATTTTTCACGAGGATACGGATTTTTTGACTTAAGTACGCCTAAGTGATGAGTTTCATTTTCTGAGTAACTTAGCAAGGAATGAATGTATATAATTTAATGTATTTAAATCATTAACAGAAATATGCGATAGGTGCCGTAGCTTTTTAGCAAAATTATTATCGCTGGAGTTGTTTTTTTTGCCTATTTTATATATTTTTTCTCTATTAATTTCTGCTGAAACAAAACGAAATTGTATTTAAGTGTTGGAAATTCTTTTATAAAATTTTTCTATATAAATTTTTAATTTAGCCTCTACCGAACTTCATTAAGTCTTAGAGACGAGTTTATTTATCATTGTGAATATTAAGTCAACAATCTTAAGTGCAATTTTTCAGAACCTTATGCTGAAAATATTTAGGAACTTGGTTCAATTAGAAATATTCCCATTGGCATTGTTTTAAACGCAAAATGCCAATGGATTGTATTACTATATTATAATTTTTGCATTGTGAAGGAAGAGTGCATGAGTTAAATAAATTTATCATTCATATTCATCCCTTTGTATGAAAACTTTTTGCTACAAAGCTTTTACATTTTTACGAGTTCAAAGAACATATCAAATTTTTTCACAAAAGAGTCAGTAGGTTTTGTATTAGAAAATTTGTCGTCGGTTCAAGAACAATGTAATCAAGACTATAAAATAAGATGCATAATATTTAAATTTAGAATTTGTTAAAAATTATTTCCTAAAAAAAAGTCGATGGGAATAAAGGAGTCAAAATATAGGAAATGTAAAGTATTATTGTCTAGACTGAAGCATCTTTGATTTTTTCATGCGCTCTTTCTTATCACCAAAGTATTATCAGAGTGTGTAATGACGTTCGGAGAGAAAATTTAAGTCTAACACATTCTAATAGTCATATTTCCTCTATCGCGTTTTTTTATTCTCATTTGTCATTTCATTTTTTTAATTATTCTCTTTTTTTTTTTATAAATCCAAAGTCTTTAGTTTTTTCAAGTGAATATAAAAAAATAAATCATATACTACACTATTGTAGTCATAACGCATAGAGTTTAAAAATATAACAAATTTAACACTCTTATACGAAGGAACTAGAAAGGCCGTTATTAGAAGAAAAATTATTGTACGAAATTATAATAATACTGACACCGCTACACGTAATTATTAAACGTAGAATTATAAATCCGGAGTGGGTTTTAGAAACAGTTAATAAAAATTGGAAATACTTTGAAGTTCGTGTTATACTACTTGATCGATAATTGATCATTAATAATTGATACGGATTTGTAACTCCAGCCTATCTTCCGTCATTGTTACTTGAGGGTTCTAAAATCAAAAGTGTTACTACTTCGTATTCGTCAATTCGAGAAAGGGGAGAGAGAGTTATTGCTCATCCAATGTTACTCGATGTTCGAAATTTATAGGTTTACGTTTCTATTTTTGTATATACGATAATATCTTGTATCTAAAGAATTCGATTACGTTAGTGAATAATTTTCGATGTACTTCACGAACTTTGCCTGATTTTAGATCCCTTACGCTTTAGAGTGCATCTAATCCTGTGCGAGCGTGTTGCGAAACTTTGTCGAGGATTTTAACGTAGATCATTGTAAAGAAGAGTCGACTTTTTTTGTTTGTTTTTTTTTTTTTAATTTTAAACCTGCGCGTTTACAGTGAAGCATTTCGACCCCGTTACGTCATTATCTAGTTTTCTTTTGCATTTTAATAGGTTTTTTCTTGTTTGTAACATCGTACATTAAGAATTTCATTGGTCTCTACCAGTGTATTATAATAATCTGATTTTTTTATTATGCATTTTTCAGGCGCATAGCAGTAGTACCTTATTATCATAAACTTATTTATAATATTTGTGTATTGTTTATAATATTTATTAAAAGAAATTATAAATGATAACTATTGCCCGTCAGAGCCTGGAATTTGATTTGAAAACTTTATACAAATTTGCACTTTTTAAACGTTTTTAAAAGTTATTTTTAAATTAAAAGCCAAGCTCTGATGATTATACGTAATTTACTTAACTCCAGTGATAAGATTTCACTTTATTTTATAGATTTTTGTTAATATTTTGTTATTCTTTACAATTAGAAGATTACTAAAACATTAAAAATGATTAAAAATGAAAGACACGAGGGAAAAAATGCAAAGAATGAATTTCCTTTGAGTACAATTTTTGCTATATCCTAGAATTTATTGATCAAATATACACTGTGCGTAAGACTGAAATATTAAATATAATTTAAAATGTAACTTTCCAATAAATTAGCTACTGAACCGAAGTTCAACATTTCACATGAATCAAAATTAAACGTTTGTTTCACGTGCCTTATAATTGAATACTACTGGCGATTATTTTCCTTTGAAAATAATTGAGAATTAAAAAAACATGTAAAATATACAATTTACAACGAGCAATGATACAAGAAAGTTATAAAAGATATCGAGAGATTCGGAAAGACATTAAGTAAACAAGTTCAGCTGGCGATATGGGAAGTACAAAATGGAACACCAGCTTTAACTCGATTAATTTCATTAGTAGATTATTCATACATTAATTAAGATTAATAAAAATAAAAAATCAGTCTGGTAAACGAACTACATAACTCGATATCCTCTAATGGAACCCAGATTTCAAATTTTAATCGAAATTAGAGACACGTCAATTCTCAAAATTCGTAGCATAAATCCTTTTATCCCAAACACGTTTTTTCGTGCAATTTTCTCTAAATGCAGTTTTGTATCACTGTTATTTGTTCCTAATAATAGTTACAAAACACAAAGATTATAAATAATTACAACCTTAAAACGATAATACTCAAAAGTGAAGAATTTCCCAATTCATTTTTTGTTCTGCTTCTAATTCTTCCATTAGTTAATTTGGATTTCTTGAGCTTGTGAAATTTAGGTTTTAAATTTAAAACTAAGCCTTCACTTTTGAGTCAGAAAATGAAAAATGATTTACATTTTAAGAAATGATTTTGCAATTGAGCTACTATTTTCGAGAAGTACTTTAAAAATGTAAAATAGAATGAGGGGAACAGCTTGGCACTAATAATTGATGGACCTTTGTTTGACGTAGAAAAAGTAAATTTTCAGATCGTAGACTTACTCCCATCGAACACGTTAAACTTGTCTAGATTATTCGTTTGAAGACAACAATATTATTTACAATTTAGATACCTTGACAATTCAGTTGGTAGCGATCGGTGCGATTACTTACGGAGTATAAAATCCTCTTTGATTACACTTGCCTGACAAATGCGCCTCGAAAATCTAGAAATCCGCAACTGAATTAATAAATTGTAAAACTAATTTGAATTAAATGCCTTTCATTATAATACGAGCAAAAAATCAGAAAAGTTTTAAAGAAAATCTATAGAGTTTTTCTATAAAGATCTCGTTTGCTTTCGTTGCAACGAGCTAAAAAAATCATTGAGTAAGCTTATTTATTTTATTTAAGCGGTTCATAAACAAGCTTTCAGTCTCCATGAGGATTTGATTCGTAGGCATTGTATTTGTCATTCGATTCTGTTATTCTGTAATATTCTTTAATTCAAAGATTAATCGTACTTCCAGTTAATTATTTATCCTTACGCGTCGCTAATCCCTAAGATTAAGGTACAAGTTTAGCTCCGTTTTTAATTTCATCTTTTAACAATATTTTAGTTTTACTTTTAATTATACATACTATAATTCTAATATGTATTAATATTCTCAAACTTAAAAAAATAGTGAGTATTAATCAAAACAGAATTTTTTTCCTCTTGGAGCTAAATTTGTATCCGTTCGCTTGTCACGAGGAAGGCAATTTTCTCAGTTTTGACGTTTTTATCAAGGTTGCCTGCACTGTCAGTGAGTTGCCTTAAAACTAGGCTAAACTCTCACAGCTTTATTTTAATGTAATTCAATTTACTAGAGATGTACTAAGTATCAATGTTATTAATATTCTTTGTACGCATGCTGCAAATTGTCTAGAAGGTATGACTTCTACGGCATTTTAAAACTTTACCATCATCATCCGAATTGCTGAGCAAATGTTACAAAGAAGTATCAGATGGGGGGGTACTGTCGTTGTGGCTAACTTGACTCAAAGAATGTTGAAGGGCCACGGGAGTTAGCCACTCTTTTCGAAGGCAGCGTTGTAAAAATGGAACACAGGAACTTATATATGCCAAACGATTCACCCAACCAGGAATTTCTTGATCGCACAAAATCTATAAAAATTAAGATCATTTTCTATAAATTACTCATTTAATTGATACAAGTTATTATTTTTAATACTCATAATTCGGTTTTTTTAACAATTAGAATTTTCTTTTTGGATCATTTCATTACCTGAGTAAATTGACTGCTGAAGTGGTTACAGTTTTTGTTCATGAGATGATAGCGGTCGCCTCTGAAATCTTTTCCTAACTCAGCAACGATTCTCGATACGTCTTCTTCTGTAAAGTCTGTATAACCGATATGCACCGATTGCCTATAATTTCAGAGAAAAATTAATTAGAACATTATAACATTTAGAATGCAGGCTTGGGACTAGGTAAATATAATTTGAACTAGTCTTGCAATCATAATTGTTGTTCAAAATTTAAATTAGATACTTTACGTTTACAGTAGAAGTACATAGATAACAGATTGAAAAGTCTAATAGTGAAATTAGTATATTTTTCGAGTTAAATTTTTACCTGAATCGAAATTGTTCTCCTAATTCTGATGCATCTCGAGGTTGAATTTCAAAAATCCCCGTCATTGGATAGGCATGGCCACCATATGCATATTCTGTTAAAAGTTAAAAGTAATTGTGTAAAATACAATTATAAATTGGCTTATTACCATAACATGATAAAATTATACAGACCCATTCCGTAGATTTCAACACCCGAGTGGTAAACCCCTAAACCGATGGGAGTCGTGTATTCGTTTATCCAGTACTAGAACATTTGTTTTTAAGTTTTCAAATCAATATAACATTTAAAAATTTATCCACTAAATATATTAAATCCTTAACTGTGAAGTTTAAAAAGTTTTATTTTTAAGTAGAAGCTGGAAGATAAATCTCTTCCTGATTTGTATTCCATTTTGCGAAAATCAAATGGGATTATAATGTAATTAAATTAAGGAAATATCATTTTCGATTTATAAGGAAAATAATCGACGACTCACCATATCGTAGACATTGAGAGTTATCGGTTCGCGAGCCATCTTTGGAATCAATTCTTCACTATCTTGCGGATAACCCAAGCAACTTGGGAATGATAGATTACAGCCGAGACCTGATGAAAACATGATAGAGATACTTGTACTCGGGAGAAGCACTCACCACTATCTATGTTCCAGAACACCTAATAAGCAAATAGGATCTGCCATAACTATGCGAGTAAAGATAAAATATGCTAATTGGAAAGAGCAAAATAATGATAATAGAAAGTACCTTGAACTCATTTCTAATTAGAATATCATGGGAATTATTTATTTACCTCTCAAAGAACATTACTAGGATGGCTACTCAAATCTTAGAAAAAAAATACCGGACATTTTCCTGGAGGGTTTTCTGGGTTTTAAATATTTTTTCTTTATCATCAAAGATCAATCGTTACGCAAAGTAATTCCCAAAACTTCTGAATAAATGAATTCAGTGAAATATTTAAGAGTTTTAAATTATAGTACATATACATAACCTGAATTTATTAGCAGAAGTTACACTAACAAAATTCATGCAGTTATCACAATGCGGAAAAATTAATAAGATGAAAGCAGAATTCCAGTCTGCTTTCTTTCTTTTCTAAATTATTTACTTATCCAGAAATCTCAAATATTTTGTGTAATATTCAAAAATAAGAAAATCAGGTGCAAGATATTAATAAATAGAAGTGTTTAATATAATTTGTTTAAATTTTAAATCGCACCAGAAACAAAAAATATGAAAGCTATATGATTCTTTGTCTGGATAAACTAGTCTGGATTAAAGAAAAATAAACAATTCAACGCTAATCTTATAAAATTAGAAAAGCACATCACGAAGAAAACTCCGAAAAACACGTTAAATTCTTACCTTTTAATTCAAAGAATGGAAGTATGTACCCACAGAGTTATAATTTGGCCTTTTGAATTTAGAAATAATCAGGAGTTATATTCGCAACCCAAGTGTGATTTCTGGACACGAAAATACTCAAGAAGACTCCATGACAGAACACAAAAAATAAACAAAGGATAACCTATAATTTTTAACGCAACTTTGATTTCTTTTATTCCAAGAGTACCAGAATCGGGTGAAACATATCCTACTTTTTTAACACGAGGAACGTAATACCTTGATAAATACTCTTTTAAAAAAAGAGATTAAGAAAAGAGTTCGCACACATAAACAACAGTTAATGTCGATACTCCGAAAAAGATGAATCACAAGAGTTTAATCACTCGCTTGACTCGCTACGAATTTGTATCACGAATTCTTATTTATAGAGAATGGTAATATCCTCCTTTTTACGTATAAAATCTGGTGTTAATTTAATTTCTTATGAGCTAATTCTAAACGAGAGAGAAATGTCACTTTTACAGATCAAACGGGAATAAAATTGAGTAAAACAACGAAGATGAGTCATCGAGAAAGCAAAGACGAAATCA
>JAUESH010000020.1:9183990-9195743 GCA_032275165.1 Synergus magnus | reverse complement strand
ATTTGGGAGAGGAATTTGGTGGCATTTGAGAGGTTGTGACATTTGGGGAGGTGGCATTTGGGAGAGTTGAGTGTATTTATGTGTGTACGGTGTCTATATGCGTTTGTGTGTTTGTAAGCGCTAAGCGTATAAACACCAATAAACACGTATAAACACAAAATAAGTGATAAGCGTGTTACAGCAATGTCAGACGGTAATTACTTTTCTGTCGTTATTAATTAATTTATGACGTTTAATTAAATATGAATGGATTGTATGAACAAATAAGAGTGTACATAATTATTTACTTTAGTGATCTGTTGTTTATATAACCGATTTATTGCAAAATACAAACCTAACCTCTTTTCGGCGAGTTTTATTCTTTCAAAAGTTTCAAAAGATTAAATATAACAGATGTAATAGTAAAATAATGGATAGCTCTAAAGTAAAACATGAACTCAAAAATCCATAATAAATTGTTTTTGTTTTAGAGGAAGTAATTCGTCGAAGATTGTTAATCGATGGCGATGGTACAGGTGACGATCGTAGAATCAACGTTTTATTAAAATCTTTTATAAAATGGGTGAACAATCCAGACGCGGACAATATTTTGCATGAGAGAATGCTTTCTCAACTTGCTCAGTGCGAATTTGCACAGAAAAAGTCGCGATTTGTCTCCAATATGAGCCAAGAAGAATTAAGAAATTATGCGGAACTTTCCAAGGAAATCGAAATTGAAATTGAGGAAGCCAAAAAGGATATTGAGCAGACAAAAATTGAATTAGAAGAAGCAAAACGCGTTCGTAAGAATAGGATAGAGTACGACGTTATGGCCAAGGTTATTAGTGAACAACCCGACCGTGTAGAAACTAATGCGAAACTTGCGACATTACGAGACGAATTGGGTAGCCTAAAGGTAAATATGAAAATGAAGTGCATACATAGTAGAAATTCTTATAATTTTTAATTCAATTCAATTTTTACTCCCGCAAATGTTCAATTTTAACAATCGTTTTTTAACGTTTCACTAGGAAAAGTCTGAACAATTGGAACGCAAATTGGAAATGAGAAGGAAACAGTTCCATGTTTTGATATCTTCGATTCATTCGTTGCAAGGAATGTTGGATGAAGTCGATGAGGAAATAATGGACGTGAGTCTGGAAAATTACGAGGATACGGACGTTCCTATGTCTCCAAAAGTAGAAACATAACGAGAAAAGGTAATATTAAAAAAGTATCTTAAAAAATTCTATTATATTCTTTAGCTTGAAAAGCATTTACTGAAACAGTAAATGAAATATTTACATTCAAAATAATGAATCTTCCTCACTTGCCGAAAAAACACTTTAGGTAACTAATTAAAAAAAGGGAACCATCATTCGCAGTAGTCTTAAATTTCTGGATCAGTCTTATCTTCCAATTTTAAGTTTCATTTTGCTAACTTTAGGAACATGTCTGATGGTTAAAGAAATTCTCGTTAATCGATCCAAAGTTTCCTGGTCTGAGTAATTTTTTGAACATTGGTTCAAATTCTTGAGCTTCTCAGTAGAAATAATATCGTACGATCTTTCTTGAATAGAATGCAGGTAATTGTGGTACAAATCTCGTTGCAAAATGAGTAAACTCCTGGGTTCTATTAGCAAACTGAATTCATACTTCGGTGGTTTTTCCTAAAATACACAAAAATATTTTATTAATTTTATTATTAAATAATGTAGTTAGGAATTTGTACAAATGAAAATTTGTGTTGCAGAACTTACGACTTCTTCAGTCATGAGACGTTCGTAAAAATCTAAAACAGTATGAGAACCACAGCTGATAGTGCTAACGATGGGATGAAAAAGCGGTCCGTCTGAATGAGCCTGGCAAAAATGTAGGAGGATAGTATAATATATCGTCGTATGAATTATTAATATGTATCTTCATTGCATAATATTTAGGAATAAAATTTTTTAAGTATTCTTATTTCAACAAGACTTTTCAATTTTATAAGTTTGAGTGCTTACCATGATACCTTGTCCAGGTAAATATTCATTAATTAGAACGTGATTTGGTTTCTTCGATACCTCAAAAACGTTCAGCTCCGATATTTTGTCAATATATTTTTTCAACCACTATAATAAAAAATCATTATTATGAAATAAGATTTTACTCTACTTTTTATCTTAAGATTAGCAAGAATTTTATTATTAAGAAAATTAAAATTAAAAAGAAGTCGAGTAGGAAACTTACACTTGGTACTTCTTCGGCTATCATTCCTTTTGGATGAGGAATTCCACCCCAATTTTGTAATCTTCGATGGCTTAATTGTGTCCATTTTGGCAATGGGGCTTTATTAACAAATTTAATTATTTCTTGTTCTTCCTCTTCTGTTATGAAATTCGGTATATAAATTGCCAAGGAAGGCGCCTGAATTAAAAAAGAAATGCGAATTTCATTTATTACTATTTATTTATTTAGTTCACCCATTTCATTTATTTTATTAAACATTATTTTCAAACCAAAATAATTTACAGGGGCGAATTCAGAGGTTCTTTGGGGGAGGGGGGCACCTAATAATTACCCTTCCCCTCCGCTCTCGTAAAGTTCAATTACCTTATCTGAAAATTTTAAGTCTGGGCTTTGGGGGGGCAAGCCGCCGTGCCACCCCCCTGGATCCGCCCCTGATAATTTATTAATTGCCTATTTTAACATAACCTTAAATATCCATAATTTTATCGTTTTCATATATTTAAAATATTTATAAATACCTGATTAACGATATTATTCCTTAGAATATTTTTTTCAAATTGACCATGCTCCATGGTTTCCATTTTCACAAAATGAAAATGCTGAAAATAATCCCAAATTTGAAGTTAGGTGTAGACCGTGTAGACGTAGGCAACAAAGCCAATTAACAAAAACAATAAACACCAAACTTGACAAAAGTTTAATGGAATTTTCCTACATTAAAGTAGAGTCTTTTACCTCCAAAAAAATGTTTATAGTTCTAATTTCGTTCTTTTAATGAAAAAACATCGATTCTTTGAATCTGTCAAAGCTATCAAACTGTTAAAAAATTGACATTTGAAGCAACATAACCTATATACGCATGCGTTTGTTGTATTTTACAGCTCGATGGCAACTGAAAATGTATTAAATGTACATTTCCCACGTGTTTTAATTAATCGTTATTATTTAATTATTTGCGAATTCTATGAATTTATAATTTAAATTCGTAATCTGTGAAGTTCCTGAATTTGTGAAAGCAAATTTTCGTTACATATTCGTTGCTGTTTCGTCTGCTAAAAAATTGTCTGCTATAGGATAACGACATTAAATTTATTTTCTGGAGTCTTGCATTAATTTTTGATATTAAAACGTAATTAACGTTTCTAAAAAGATTCTTCGAGAAACAAATTTATAAGATTTAATAATTTCGGTTATTAAATTATTTTTCTCATTTACGATTTACTCAATGCTTTAAAAAATAATGTAAACAAATGTCTGGAATCAAAACACAATGATGACAGCTGTCAAAATAATAAAATTTCAGTCTT
Organism: Synergus magnus; assembly: GCA_032275165.1. NCBI lineage: Eukaryota > Metazoa > Arthropoda > Insecta > Hymenoptera > Cynipidae > Synergus > Synergus magnus. The sequence continues at coordinate 9,192,225 of JAUESH010000020.1, read as the reverse complement.
TTTATAAATTTTATAAACAACCATGAGTTTTAAGTGTATTAAATGATGATTCCAACAGTATTTTTTATAGTGTTTTTGATTTTACACATATAAATTCAAATAGATGTTTTTCACTTACTCTACATAATGTTGGAAACAAAATCTTCCGGTTTAATAGACAGCAATTCCGAGTAAGTACTTAATGTGATTTAAAATTAAATAAATTAGGTATAAAAACTGTTTTACTATTCTGGATAAAAATATTTTTTGTATTTTAGGCAAAAAGGTTCGTTTTTGTCAGAACTATTAAAAACGGAATGTTTAGATAGTAATTTGATGAAATTACTTTATCAGGTAAATGCTATAAATGATTACATTTTAGTTAATTTTCGTGTACTCTATAATAATTAACATTTTTATAAATTTTATATTCATCTTTCAGTTTCTACTGACCTACGATTTCGAAGCTACTGCAAAATGTTTACTCAAAGAAGGAGATAAATTGGGTTATAAACTCAATGAAAGTTTTTCTCCTACAGATGTAATTTCAGAAGATGCATGTAGCAAAATTTTATCAGAATTCAAATCCAAAGATTGGAAAAAATTTTTCAAGGTAATTTTCCGTTTTCAAATTACAATTTACTGTTTTAAAAATTATTTTCTATTCTAAGTAAACATTTTCAGTTATGGAATGATTCTGTACCTGAAAGTATAAAATCAACGATGGAATACAAAGCACTCACTATGAAATTGCGAGTTTATTTCGCAATTTTACCAATGCGATCAGAACGTAAGAATTTTATAACCAGCCTTTTTTTTAATGTTTCGTTTACTTTTTTGATATTAATACCTATTTATTATCACAGAATTAAAAGGTTTAAGCTTCAAGGAAATGCGAAATGGTATTAATGAAACTGAAGACAGTTATGAAAGTGATCAAGTGAGATTTTAATTATATTATAAAATATAAAATAAGTTGCTTAAATTACAAAAAAATAATAGTAGATTAATTAAACACCGTTTTTATTTGTAAAGAATACATATTTTATATTTTTATAGGATATTGAGACTGCTCATGATACACAAAGAGCAGCAAGTATGACTCAACTCGAACAATATTTAAAAACAGATGGAAGGGATTTAATAAACTGTAATGCTTTTATTCCATTTTTCGCTTTACCTTACATGGAAAGTCCAATAAATGATCCTACAGTTTCGCATATTTTTTCAACAAGTTGGGTTGACGATTTGAATATTAATCTTAAAATATTCCTGGTAAAACACAGAGAGGTGAGCCAAAAGTGAATACAAAATCTCTCTTAACAAACAGTTAAAATTTTTAAGTTTAATCTTTAAAAAAAAATATATTTTATAGATCGTATCTCCGAAAAGAAGTAACGCACCGTCGACAAATTCGTCCACAAAATCATTGACAATCACGCACAGCGTATTTAATAGCAAAAAACAAATTGAACAAATAGAACAGAATTTAAAAATTCTCGATTCACTCGATTTTGAAGATACAGAAAGAACAAAAAATCTTTCAAATGATTTTTTGAAAAACGAAAGATTGGAATCTCTAAACACACATTTTCAAGGTTTGAGAGATGATTGCGTGCAAATTATTCCGAATGATAGAAATATACAAATTTTTTTCGACGAACTGGAATCGGAGGAGGAGTTTCTTTACAAGAGAAAAACGAAAGTAAAAAAGTCAGTCCTTTTGAATTAGTTTATGATTAATTATATATAATTATTTTATTTTCACTACTTATCCAGAATTTAACATCAATTTTTGGTTTTTCAGTAGAAGCACACAAACAAGGATCCAAGGAATTAAAAACACGACAACATTATTAGCAATGGACGAATTATCTAAACCTGTGAGGGTTCTCGATCCTCAAATTTTGCTCCGAAGTCCTAAAAAGTCTCAGAAAAAATATGAGGAGCAATTAATTAGGACGATGAGCCGTTATCAAAATGTGCATGGCAATTATCAGAGATTAAAAATGCGTTTTTATCAACTTCATTCAGATTATCATAAACTGACTGAAGTTGCTGGAGAATTGACGAAAGCTCTTGAAAATTCAGTTCGCGGAAATCCCGTGAGTTTACAACGAGTTTTGGAATCGTGTATAATAATTTTTCCGGATCTGTTCAATAAGAGTTTGAGAGTCGATTCAAAAGTAAGTCTAAACAAAATTGTTTATACTTATATTCATTTTTTCTTATACATAAAATTTTATAAATATAATTTTATACATATAAAATTGCAACTATTATTTGCAGGACGATTTATTCCAATCTGAGGATGAAGTTCAGAAAAATCAAATGAAAATAACTTATCGCCTGGATTTCACGCCTCTCTCTCCGAAATCGATTGACTTTAAGAAAATCAAATTACATCTCGCGTGTGGAAGTTTGAAAACGAAACTTTTGCTTCTCCAAGCATTAAGATGGGTAATTTTGTTAATTTAATTACATTCGTGTGAATTTTATAATAAAATCTTGTCTATAATTCTAAAATTATAAATAAATGTATTTTATTCCAGAAAATTACTCTGAGTCAGCAAGGAGAAAGAGACGAAGTGGTTCACGAGTATATTAATAACGATTTGCTTGGACTTCGTGGAAATATTGCAAGCAGTATTGGAAAACAAATTTTGTCTTATATTTTATATCCAGCAGAACGATCGTCAGATTTTTTCTTAGAACAATCGACAGCTAGATTTTTAAATACTCTCGCTTCTTTGAGATGCGGCCGAGATTATTTATCAATAGGAACTACAATTTTAAACGCAGTAAGTAAAACAGAGATTCAAGATGCTTTTAAATCAATTATTAAAACGATGTTTGGCTTCTTCCTTTATTTAATATTTTTTATTTGAACTTTTAGGTCGTCGAGTGTTTAAATGGCACTAATAATTCAGGGCCTGATGCCTTTTCTTACGATATGCTACTAGCAATGCTACAAAAATTGTCAGTTAGAAAACAGCAAAGGCTAAATATGATAGAAGCTGGTCTAGTCGAATGGTTAATTCATCACTTAAACATCGATGGTTGCAAAATGAGTCCCTATAGATTAAAATATATCACAGCTCTTCTTATGAATTTATCGTTGCATAGTACAGCACAATTTAGAGCTTCATCAGAAGCTCAATTGGTTATTTCTTTATTAACTGATCTGTTGTTAACCGAACATCAGGCAGTAAGTTTTATTTTAATTTTCATCATCTTATATTAAAATTTAGTTATATTGAAATTAAATTTGGTATGGTTCTTACGGCAGGCTTTGCCATTTATTAGCGGAGCACTCAGTAACTTTTTACTGAATCGAAATATAAACGAAGAAGGAAAAAAATTGGGTCTCGAATCTGTTTTAAAGTATTACCGGAAACGTAGTTCCACAGAAACTAGGTCAGATTTTTAGGAATTGAAATAGGAATAATCTGTCGTATTAGTGATTTGTTTGTAAAATATGTGAAATTTTCAGAGAATATCTGGATCATATTATCAAATTGCACAATCGTGAGAACGCAGAAAATATCGAATCAGAAGAAACCAGTGACAATGATAATGTATTATTATTTTTAAAATAAATCATTGATTCTTTTGTTTTATAGTTGGAGGAATTAAAAGTAACACTTGAATTTTGACAGGATGAATATGACCTGATAGAAGATGAATTAGATGAAGATGATCCAGTGCATAATGAACCTGGGGAACTGGCTGGAGAAATGCTATTGGCTTCGTTTTACTCACTTTCTGGAAATTCATTTTCGACTGGAGTAGAAAAATTGGATTCCCAACCTGGAGGATTGCAGCAGATTCTTCGAGAAATTATACCAAGGTACCTGCTTTATATTCTAAAAATGATTTAAAATACAAATCTTGAAAATAAGTTTTTTTTCTTTTCGATATATTTGTTTAGAATCAATTTCAGGTGCATTCACAAATTCGTATTGTACTAAACCCTTGTGTTTTTAAATCAGTCATGCATTATGCCTATTCATAGGATCAGTATCTTTTTTTAAAGTAACAAAATTACTTTTTTTAAGATTTTCAAAAGAGAAGAACGTAATTCGACTGAGACCTGTTTATAAAATCTCATGCATAGAAGAAGGATCAAATTCCTCTAAATTGCTTGGAACTTTATCTGAGTCTGAGGTATTTTGTAAATTTAAACAACCTTTTTATTATTTCATAATTACTAACAAATTTTTATTTGTTATTGAAATAGATAAAAATTTATATATTTTTTCATTTGAAGGGAGTGGATTCTCTTGAATATTCCTTAAAACAAGGAAATAGTAGTATGATAAACCTTATTGACTATACATCACCAGAAAATACAAAATTAGCACAATCAAATTTTGATGCTCATTCCTCCACTCTTAATGGTGTTACCACTTTATACCGTCAAAAGAATCTATCAAAAAATTCTCTTCAGTCTCAATTTTTGAATGCAGATGCGAAAAAAAGTTTACGAAATCAATATTTAATATCGAAAAAGGTTCCAAAAGTCCAAAGCATAAGCCAATCCAGTTACACAAATTCTGATGAACACGCTGAATTTAATTACGAAACCGCTGATGAAATTTCTAAGTGCGTTATAATCTTCAGTTTACAAACATATTACTTTTATTTGATATATTATTTTTTTCCTTTTTGATATATTACAAATAAAATTACAGTAAAGAATATTGTTTTTATGTTCCAGTGTAAATAGCAAAACAACTGTTAACTCTTCTTTAACTATTACATCTACAAATGTTAGTCTACAAGAAGGTACAATGAAATTGTTATTTATCCCTCAGAATTTTAAAAAAATTTTTCACTTATGAATTATTTGAATTTCAAATTGTAGAAGTATAGGAAAATTGCTGATTAATATTATTAAATTAAAATTCGCGAAGCACTTTCGAGACTAGAAACCTAGTTCCAGGTGCTCTCACACAAAATTTCTTAAACCTGATCTTTGTTTTCAAAACTTTTTATCAACCTGGAATTAAAATAATGCATAAAGAACTCTTTCGAGTTGCTACGTGATGCGGTGCAGAGAGAAAGTTCTTAGCTTTCCCCGGGATTCATCCGTGATCTTGACCACGAGTAAACTAGAGCGTATAAATGAAAGTAATGCACTCATGTATTTTCTTTCAAGAAGATCGTAAATTTTCCTACACTCTCATGTTCATTTATTATATTTATTCCATCAATTCATTTATTAAATAAATTTATTCCAAATAATTCAATTTTACAGCTCCAGATGTACTCAGCAGCATCGCTTCTTTGTGAGTGAAATTCCAGAAACTCTTCAAGACTTCAGCAAATGAGGAAATCCTTTTGCATGCCGTTTTTATTTTTATAAACTTTATATAATAAATGTCCTTCTCTTAAACTCTTTTTCTTTTAGAATTTTTCTAAAACTTCTTATTTCAATTTTATTTTGAATACTATTATTTTATTTTTCAGGGATGAGTCTGAAGTAAAAGACAACAATTTCGAAAAAGAAGAAGAAGCCTTTCTGGCAAAACCAAAATTGCAAAGGACGCCGCCGCAGACAGCAAAGTAAAAAAACTTCGGAAAAGGGACTTTAAAGAATCCCTAATTTCTAAATATTAATTTAGAAATCAAATTCTATATTATTCCGTCCATATTGTATATAGGAAAAAGGCAGTGAATTAGTCCATCTATCGTCACTTTCATTTTATCATAAAAATAGTTTAACAATTACGGCCTAGAATTTAATAATTTGAATAAATAAATAAAAAATATTCACAATGTCTAAGATGCACTCATATAAGCTGGATAGGGACTTCCTCCTCCGTGACCTCCACTTGTAAATCGACTTGAATAACTAGGACTGGATCCTCCAGCGAAACTAGGAATGTAGGAATAACTGGCACCTTGGTTCCCCAAACTTGCTCCTCTTGTAGTTTTGAAGCTTCCTCCAATTGAAGGTGCACTTGAGTACGTGGATCCTCCAGGATAGGAACTGCTGCTGGAATGTGGAGTGCCTGAAGAGCTGTCTTTGATGATAATTATTTTTCCTGAACCGCCACTTCCACCAAATCCTCCTGATAAATATGCTGAACCATGGCCTTTTGGAGATAAAGAGAGATTCGAAGTATAAGAGTTTGGACTTCCTCCGCTGATAACGTATCTGGTACCTTCGCTTCCATGTGCACCACTTCCGCTGAAGTGGGCAGGACCAGGTCCTGAAATAATTGGAATAATTAGAGAGGAATAATACGTGTTAAATTATCTTACTTCGTTGTTTCGTTTACTGATTTTACTAATTTTAAATTTCGAGTTTTCCAGATAAGAGTTTGGAGAACAAAAATCCAAGAAAAGAATAATCATACCAGTTTCCCGTGGTCCTCCAGGATACGCTGAGGAATGTCCTTTAATTCCAGTGATAGAATACGATGCCTTGAGAGAGCTTGGTAAGTAATTAAATGCAGAGCTAGTACTATATCCTCCATGGGGAGCTCCACCTCCAGAATTGTAACTTTCTCGCTTGTAATTTCCAGCCGAGTAAGCATGTGGTGAAGAGTAACTGGGCATGTATTCTACTTCGTTTCCTGAATATCCAGCCGAGGATGGATTCTCGTAAATTGGATACTTGCTGACTGATGTTACAAGTCCTCTATGTTTTCCACTTCCGCCGAATTCCCTGGTAACAGAACCAGGATGATACCCTCTGTGTCCAGGAACTTCTATAGCTTTGAATCCACTTCCAGTGAAGATACCACGATTTGAACTTGTATCAGGATAATTGGGACTTGCGACGAATCCTGAAGCTGGAGAAGATCCTTGATTGGGTGTAACAAAACCTTTAACATTTGTAGCTTCCTGGCTTCCAGGATAATTTTCAAGACTAGACCCTCTGTAACTCGAACCGACAGTGTATGCAAGAGTTGATGGTTGCTGTTGACTTGCTGATCCTGCATAGTCGCTCAAAGAACTTTCGTAATCAGTTCTGCCTTGGGAATTACTCGTTCCGGGATAATCTGATTGACTGGAGAGACTTGATGAGCTGTATTCCGAATTTGGCAAGTAGGTCCTTTCTCTATAAAAAGATAGAAAATGATTAGATAATTGGAATCTTCAGATTTATAGGAATCTGGAAATAGAGTTATAGAGTTTGGAAATATAAGTTTCCATTCTCAAATCAATACAAATAATTGATGACTCGCCTTGAATATCCAGCAAGAGAGGCAGCATTTTGGCTATCCGATGAGTAAGAAGTATCTAAATTCTCATAATTACTAGGATCACTTTCCGCTTGATTCACATCAGAGTAAATCGATGATGAAGGGTAGCTACTCGAAAAAGCATTATTTATGTTTCCTGGACTAGATCCACTTGAAAGAAAATGTTTAGACGAGCCTTTTGAATATTTCTCCTGATTTCCAATTCCGAAATCGTAGGATTTGAATCCATTGGAAGAGGGGGAATAATCTGCGAAATAAAAAAGAGTATTATAGTTTACAACATCGATTATGATGAATTAACTGTTTAAAATTAATATTGAATTATCTACTTTCTCAATATTAATCATAAAACAAGTTTTTGTAGAAATTGACCCATTCAAGTACATAGTTACAGAAAATATTGGACAACCACGATATAAATTGCTGATTTTGAAAACTACTTTTCCTTGGGACTTTCAGAGTCGTAAAAGCTGTCTCTCTTCTAGTTTTATAGCTTTTACTTGTAACTTTCATTATTTTATAACTAAGTCTAGGAGTTTGAATTAATAAATAAATAACGAGTTAAATAATTAAATAAAGAATGTTTATAATCGATTAAGGAGGTAGTTTTATTAAAATAGATACAAATGTTTACTAGTTCTGATTAAGTATTATTTTTTTTAGTAAGAATTATTTAATTATTTAATTATTTAATATAGAGATGTTAGGAGTATTCTCGATGATTAAAGAAGTCATTAGAAATAATAGTTTAATTCTAATAGAATAATTGTATGTGGTAATTATAGTCTCAGAACTATTTTCTTGAAGAGTTCCTTTCTCCTTTGAATCACAAGTGGAGTATTTTTCCAATTTCCCTGAAGACAGTTAAATTAGAGAAAGTAATCCGAAATCTTGGCAGTGTCATGGCATTAAATTTTATAACGTTAACTAGGTGTTGGTGTTTAATAATCCGCACAAGTAAACATGTGTGCCATGCGTAATTGTATGCATTTGTAGGAAAGTGGAACACTTCTCCATAGTTTTCTGTCTCACTCTCACT
>JAUESH010000020.1:9162283-9183890 GCA_032275165.1 Synergus magnus | reverse complement strand
TATGCAAGAGATTACAAATTTCTTTTAGAAACTAAAGATCTTTTTCTAAAGTGGAACAAAGTAATTCTGAGCTGACAAATAAATAATAATTTATTTGAAAATTCAACAAAACGAAGAATGAAAAATTTTTTCTTTGATTTAAACTTGTTAAAAATACTTCCTGCAACAATGTTACTAAAGAGAATGTGGAAATATTCAGAATTGATTAAATATTTGTATCCAATTTATTAATTGGATACAAATATTTGTAACCAATTTATTAATTGGATACAAATATTTAATCAATTGAATATTTCCACATAACATAAACGGAGAAAAAAATATTTAATTTGTTTAAAAAATGTACGTACTGTCAAAGGTCGAATCTGCATTCACGACGATGAAAGTAGTGACTAGGATAATCTGAAATTTGCAAAGAAAATAACATTATATTATAATTTCTAAGTTTATGTTTGCTTTTATAAATTGAGAAGAGATTGAAGACATACATATCGAAATGCAGAAAATTTTATTTTATCATGTTTTTCAATACTTGAATCTATAAGGGCGTAATGTACTTTTTGAATTTGATTTACTTTCTGCAATAAAAATTCGAAAATTGAAATGAAAGTTGAAGTGGATTTCGAAATTTAGAATTAAGGAAGCAAATTTTTTTTGATATATGAATTTGAACTGTGTTTACTTTTTTTATAATTTTATACTTACACGCCACATAATTCCAAAAAATTTTATATTGAAAATAAGGAGCACTGATAAATTTAGACTCTTCCTAAATTAGAACTTTAACAAGAACTGAGACCAAAATAAGTGGGTCTTACTAGTTTTATACCCCAAGTTATCCCTCTTAAATCGCAAAGTGGGAAAAGCGATTCTGCATGAAGAACTCTGGTAGGACATTGGCTGAAACTTGACCATTCTAAGGAGAGAGAAAGAGTCAACCTGATTTAGTTCATCACTTATGGGGAAAGCTATGGGTCACTCGAGTGCCTCCGCCTGCTGAAATTCAAGAATGGCACTTTACCCTTTTTATTTTCAGTCTGTTTAATGCAAATCATTTCTAAAAATAATCTTCACTTTCATTGTTTTGTAAAGTCATGATACTCAATAATCTCAATAATAAGGTCAATTTCAATTTCAATGTCATTGCCAGTTTCTTCACTCCAATGTAAATTGAAATAATTGTCTCTAAGGAACATAAAATTATAATTATTATCGTTGAATTTTTTTACGTATTTAAAAATTTGACAGATAATTTTAAAGATATTTTCTTCTTACTTTTTTTTTAATCTATTATTTTTAGGAAATAGAAAATTCTCTTCATCTTACTATTTTACTAAGATTCAGTTTTATTGTAAATTATTTAATAAACTTGAGGATTCAGAATTAACTTTCCTAAAAGGATTTTTTTTTTTATTTTTGATAACTGACAAATTAAAATTTAGTAATTGACCAAATTAAAGATTTGCACATTTCTTTTCTCATTTTAATTTCAAAATCTAATGAGGCGTGTCATTAAAAAATTGCTCTTTTTAATTGTAGTAATTTATGCACGAAGAGACTTTCGTTTCTGAATTAAGATACGAGCAAAATATTTAGAGGAATAAAAGCCGATTTAAATGAAAGATGACTGCTGTGATTAAATGCAATCAACATGTCAGAAGGATTTTCTTAATTTATAGTTTATACCTATTTCTTAAAGACAAACTTCAATTTGAAAGTCAGGAATTAAAATAGTACAATTTCTTTGATAATAAGAGACTTGACTCTCACGTGATCTTAAAATTTGCATCTAAGAAATGGTTCCATTATTTTCTTTATCCAGATCGAAGGTCGTTCATTGATAAAATACTTGAATAATTTAATTATTCAAAGATCGTATTTTAGTTTCACGTTCTTCTGCCTTTCAAATTTAAATCTAATCGGTACGGTCGCAGCTTTTACACCTTCGGAATAATAAAGTAAGAAATTCCTATACAAAAGAGTGAAATGTATAAATTGTAGTCGCCTGGCATACCGATCGAATCGAGAAGAAAGCTTTTTCTGTATTTTTAGAAAAGTGAGAATTCAGAAAATGTTTCCTGTTAAGTCTACACGAGTGTCTCATGGTGAAAAAAATAAATAAATTACTTGCATTACGCAGGAAAACGATGTCGGCTTTTTCACTTTCTAGAGAAAGTATATTTCTCTAATTTTATTAAATTTATTAATGTACGAATGACGGGACTATTTAGGTTTGACCATTTTAAAAAGGGAAAGGAAAAAGACATTTAAGTTTACAATCAATTTTAATTGTTCGCAATATAGAAAAAACAATGTACAAGAATTCGTATTGCTGACAAAAAAGATGTCTAGATAAAAATGTCGATAACGTTGTACAATAAAAATGGGCGAGTAAAGAAAAATTGGTACATATTAATGAGTGATTTTACTATTACTTAGTTTTAGCGCTTACGTACTTACAGTGATTGAATCGGTAATGTAGTTATTTCTGTATAGACACAAGATTCTTACAAGCTACATAATTTTCAATTTTTTACTTTGGTTTTAAATTAAGGACTAGCGTGTTGAGCTTCACTCTGCCTTCGTGCATACGTACTCTGGAAGTTCTCTCTGTCCAATTAACAAGTTATTGATACCCAACAATCATTCAATTTCAGTTTTAATAGAAAATTTGAATCATTTTTTCTAATCAAAGATTTTCTTTCTGTTTTTTTTTAACCACTATTTTATCAGTTTCGGTAGATAACTATTTTTTGAAAGAGGAGAATACGTTTAAAAATAAAGACCAACACGACTGCTTAGGAAATGTCTAACATATGAGATCACTAGAAGATACAAAAATATACATTCGTTTCACAGTAAAGAAAGTTCATGACCTTGATTCACTGCAATAATTAAGTACCTTATTAAAAGAGTTTTGCAATTGTAACACGGGAAAACGTACAACATGTACTTGTTTGCGTTAAAAATTTGGTAATTTTAATTTTGTTCGGTAGTGCGAAGACGACAGGCGAAGCACACAGAGTACTGTACCATTTAGATTTGGAATTGGAATTTAGAATTAGAATGTAAAAATACTATGTATATGTACAATACTTAATGTGCGATTGATCTTTAAATATATTACATCGATCGAGGAGCTTTTTTAGAAAAGAGAGTTTATACTTGCAAATTGTGATGATTTCTAGTTATTGAGTCTTCAGCACACGATTACCTCTAATCTTTCTGTTTTCAATTCATTTGCAAATTCGTGTTTTGGCAGTCACATAGCTCAGAGATTAAATCTTCAGTTTATAAATTACCAAGAAATCATCACTCTTAGTTAGTATCAAAAACTAAATAAAATTACAAACACCGAGTAAAGCTCTCGATTTTTTTACTCCCTCGCAGCTGATATAATTCGTAATGTATTTAATTTCATATCTATCTAGAAAGTATTTACAATATTTACAAAATACGACGATTAATTCAATCTCATATCTTAATGATTGTGTAATTAGGATTGACTATGTCTTAGAATAATCAACGGAATTATGAGTTATTATGTAAAATATGAAATATCGTGCGGTTAGATGGTATGTCCATCTCCAACGTACCCTTGTGGACGAATATCGGCCCTTTTTTAACATGTTTAGCACTTTGATGAGCAAATACTTTGGAGATTACATAAATATCTAATAATTTTTCAGGTAATATTTAAGTTTAGATGATTTTTTTTAATTACAAATATAAAACATGTATATGTAAATAGAATTCTTAATTATGCGCGAACATGTCCTCTAATTGAGCATACGTTTAATTTTATATCATCAGTCTAAGCCGGTCTCCGCGGCTCCACACATAACAGCGGTTAACAATACACATTTAAGCTTGTAAAGTTCTACTTTAACAAATCATCGCGACAATCAAACAACAATAGCGCACGCTACATAAACACGGCTTATCAAATTTTTTAAATCACATCTAAGCACGTAACACACGCTTATAACAGCTACTAATTTTTTTTATACAATTAAGTTCGTTAAGGTATTTTACGGTGTTCATTACTTCGAAAACGTAGACCATTTCACAGAAACTATAAATATTTCTAAAATCTTATTATAATTTGTTTGACACTTTAGTTGATAAAGAAACTAATTTAGAATTTCAAAATTGTATACGTTTTATAAATTCGTAAGAACATCAAGAATTTTAAAAAAGTTGGAGCTTTCTTAGAAATATTTTCTTGAAATTGAAAGTCGTTCAGCAAAAAGTGATTTGTAAATGAAAATGAGTTTCGAGTAATGATTATGAAATTGAGTGTGTTACTTGCTCGAAGGTTTTTAGAATAGGCCAAACATAAAGATTATCTTTATCCTTCGTTTCAAAAATATATGTCGACTACTTAGGCTTTCGTCAAACGGAAACATGTCTCGTCCAATAACGCGAACAATTTTTCAAATGTACACTATCCTAGACATTTTACAGCACATTCTCATTATTATAGCCTACAGCAAAGTGAGACCCTCATATGATCCATTTGAATTATGTAGTTTTCGAGTGTGAGAAGTATATCGAAATATAGTAAATATAGTATTTACACGGATAAAGATCAACAAAAATTAATGTAAAAATACGTAGAAATACTCGGTGGAGCAAATTTTGTCTTTTTTTCTTGCATTAGAATGTAAAATTTCAGCAGCTACATGGCTTTGCCAGTAGCGTGGCTATCAACTAAAATCATCACAACTAAATTTACAAACTATTGTCTTTTTAAAGATGTCGTAGCGACAATCACTTTCGTGTCTTTTCGATTGAAATTGAAAGAGAATAATTTGATTTTCATGGAAGTCAGTGCTGGATTATAAAATAGAGTTCAGAGCTTTGCTCTTTCACTGGAAATTATAGTGGAAGTTAAATTGATACGCATTATATGCGTGGAAGGCAAAGAGTTTAGATTTAAATCAGTTTTGAGATTTCTGCAGGACTTTATATTAATATTGACTTTATGAAGAATTAAATCATTTTTTTTCAGCGCTCGAAATTGATGTAATTTAAATTTTATGAGTTGAAATCATGTATATGAAAAGTAGTTTTCAAAAAGGAATGGTTATCAGGATAGAACGTCAGAATTACACAGGAGAACTGACAGCAAAGGTGATCCGTATGGCAGCTTTGAAAAAAATTTTCCTATGTAACTTTTTGAGGAAATTGAACCTAAAATAAGAGACAGATTCGCTTTTCGTTCAAATTTTGGTTCTTAAATAAGAATATTTTCAAACTTAAGATATTTTAACAATTTAAATTTAATTTAGAAGCTTTAGAAAATAAAGTAATTTCAATTTGGAATGTTTTTAAAATTGAAGATTTTCCAAATCAATTTTGAATTCTCCTTTTTTGTTGACTGCTTTCAAATTTGAACACACTCTTAACAATATTTAATTAAACAATTTTATATAAACATTTTAAATATCAACATAATATTTTAACAAAACATATAAAAATTGAAAAAGCTTGTAAAAAATTCGAAAATTACTAACTCTTTAAACTGTCTTTCAACTCAGAAAAATATTGCACCAATTTCCAGCCTATATTATTCGCTTTGAATCATTCAGACTTTCCTGATCCAAAAAATCATCAAAAAGGAATGAACGGTATTTTTCGATTCGTTTGAATCATTACACTAAAAATCTTAATCATTCAACATTTACACTTAAAACTAGAATAGTTGCCTATACAAAACGAGGATAAGATTTTCTTATCTTCTATATACATTTTACAATGTACAGAATGACACACAATTCGTCAACAATTTTTGAGTTTTGAACTCTTAAAGTCTACGAATGTTGTGTCAAGCTTAATTTAAATTTTAGAGCAAAGGAGGGATCACCACTGACTTAAGATATAAAGAATCTAGAGACGAGTGCACTCTTCGGGACTGACAGTTTTTGTCGCAAGATTAGGGGAATAGGTTGATACTTTCTTCTTAGATTTAGATGACCGCAAAGTGTCCGAGTTTCAGACAAGATGACCATCGATATCAGAATATGTTGGGGCCGATGTGAAAGTTGACAGTGGGTGCCCGTGGGAATTGGCGGGGATGTGGCCCGCACGTGCAAATGTAGCTGGCGGGGGGGGTACCGAGGGGGGTAGTGGCGACTTTGCTCCTGCAGTCATAACAGTGACGTCTGGGGGGGGGACTGGACGTGGAAGCGTTCTGTTTCGATTGAGAGTCCCGGTTCCCGGCATCACCGTCGTCAGGGGCCCCATGTGCCCGACGGACCCGAGGGACCCGAGGGAAGGATAATAAGCACCTGGGCCCGGATCTCCCATCATCGGGGCCGGGCTTGGATCTGCTTCATATCCCATAAAGAGGCCATTGTCCATCTCCACACTGTAGAAGTTTACATCTGTAGGTGGGGCTGGACTCGGGTTCCCTATGTAACTCGACTTCGTAGCTGTAAGACAAAAAAGCAAAGTCAATTTATTATTAGTTCAACATTGTAAAAAAAAATAATTCAATATCGACCTCCAAAGTCGACCAAACGAGAAGAAGCAAATTCTTTGGTGAGAAACAAAAGTTTCATGCTCGTAATTTTTTAATATTATTCATTAGCATTTATTTAATAATTAGTTAACGTCGTAAAACGTGACACCTTCTGACGAGGGTTGAACATGAATCTTTAATTCACATGTTCGAACTACGAGGGTAGGTGTCACGTTTCCTGATGGTTATCAGTTATTAGTTAAATAGTAGTAAATTTATATTTATTTATTTATATTTCATTGATTTTTCAAATGTTTGACGTCCTCTTAAAAAGGTTCTTATTGAATAAAAATGAAAAATGATCTGCAGGTGCGAAAGTAATGCTTGTCGTAATGCTAGATGATAGACAGAAACGCCATTTCTAACAAAACAGACATGCACAATCAAAAACCCCACAAGCGTATATCAGCTCACGTGCCTCCTCATTGTCAACTTTCCCTCAATATTGTATTTCTTCCATTTCTCCATGCCAGGATTTAAACAAATCTTTTGAAAAACATTAAATGAATTATCAAAATCTTAAGATGAAAAAATTGAATTGAATGAATGAATATTGTGTTCATGAAACACCAAATCAGGAAGGGGGACAGACAGAACTGGCCAGACTGTGAATGAATAGATGAGGGAATATGTGAACGAATTAATGAATCTTATTCTGCATGCTAAAGGTCATGCATGATCTGACTTATTTCGTATCAATATTTATATATATATGTATAATAACCAAGCATGCGCCGAAAGTGTCTTTAAATACTTAAAAGGGTTTTAAAATATTAAAAAATATTCATAAATATTTAAATATCATATAAATATTCATCAAATTAAGTATAAAATTATTTAGATACTTAAAAGCATTCACAGTCCTTCCACAATCTGTCTTTTGCTTTTTTCAAAAGGCTCTCTCTTTTCAACATGACAGCAAAAGAGTAATGAATAAAATTTTTCTTGACTTTCGTTGATCACAAATCAATATTGTTCTCTTGTAGAAGAAGAGATAAGGAACTTAAAGTTAAATCTGGCCAGGACGAGAAGACACCAAGCGTGATAAACTTGAGAGGTTTTGGCACCTAGGCAGATTCTCGTTGCAAGTAGCAGTTGTAGATGACGCACCCGAGAGTGTCCCGCTGGCTGTTGTTCTTTGGGGTGGAGAGTCCATATTCATTACACTAGGCACATGATTACGACGGCTCAGGGTGCCCTGATGATGCACTTGCATTTCTAAACTACTCTTCCCATAATCTTGCATACCAGAGTCTATTAAGTAGGTACTGGCTGCCGTTTTTCGACCCTCGTCCTGTAAATTAAGAACAAATAACTGATTACAAGAAGAGTTTTTCTCTTAATCTTTAACAATACTCCTATAAGTTTGCTCAAACTGCCTCTTCCTAAGAACTAAAAGTTTCAACTTGTGAATTCTTTCAATTATGTTTCTCACGAAAAACTTAATAGAAATTAAAATATAAATTGAAATTAAAATCAGAAAATGGATGGTGGCTCAGGAAGGGAATAAAAAAAGGTAGATTTTTTTAAAAACAAGACCGGAGGAAGTTAAAAAAGTGGGAGGAACAGAAAAGGGTTAACAGAACTCAAACCTACCCTCCGGAATTACTTGTTACTAAGAACATACTGACTGATCGCACTGACCACGTAATCGTTAGCGTCGAAGTTCACATCGCTCTTCTCATCGGAGACTGAACTTAATTCACCGGTTATGGTATCTCCGTTGACTGTTGATGGTGCATACATATCTGCGGTGTGTGACTTGTTTATTCCTGTTGAAAAAAAAAACCAAATAATTTCGATTAGCTAAAATCCAGAGTTTTTAATTTATCAAAGAAAAAGAGTTCTGATGTGTCTCTATTTTTTTATAAAAAAAAAAATAAGTAATCCACAAATATTTATCCATAAGTAAGTGTAAAGAATGAAATACAAATATTTAAAGATGAGGTGTGACTAAATTGTCTAATTCGTGTTTGGTGGTAAAACCCAGATTTCACTTACGAGCTTTGTTTCTTTTTCTAACAATATACCACAACATGACGAAGAGATTAATAACAAAAAAGACGATTGAAGTTGCTGCAACCGTATAGATATAATTCAGCGGGATGTCACCCCTTTCCAAAAGAACATCGGGCAGATTCTCGGCATTAGGGGGTCCTAAGAAAGGAGCAAAAAAATAACGAATGAGGATATTTACCGGCACGTTGAGCCTTCTTTTTGGACACAAATGTAGCAAATACTATGGACGTAGCAATGACGAGACAAGCAGAGACGGAAACAGCGATGATAATGATGATCATGTAGGAGGAATTAATCTCGCTGACTGTCAACTCAGTGGGTGGTGCTTCACCTGTAACCCAAGCCAATAGCCCCGTCACCCTGATGTTATTCATGCAATGCGTCGCTCTTTTGTTAGTTCACTTTACTTGCTAGTAGGCTGATTCACTTTTAAAGAAATTTGTAAATATTTATCTCTTTTTTTAAAATGGTAAATCTTTCAAATTCTACGGTTTAAAAAATGGAAATTAAACAACTTAGAGTAGAAATAGTTTAAAATTTTTATAATTAGTTATCAGCAAGTCTATAATATGACTTAATAAATTAATTGAATTTATTAATTTCTAACAATTCAAATAAGCAGTCATCGATATTTTTAATTCTTGAAACAACAGATTGTTTAGAGTGTGTTAATCTTTATCGTTTATTTTTTTGTGAATATTTCAAACCTTTACTAAAAGCGAATCAACTTATCAATCACAATACTATTTATCGCGCACCTTCTTTCAATGTTAATATATTTTCCTATAAATTCTTCCCCTTTTAGTTGGCCAAGCTGAACTGCTATTTTTTTCTAAGGTTTTGCAAGTTTACGACTTTCATTCTCGCAGATTTGTTAAGTTTTCGTTAAATGTTAAAAATTTGTGAAATTCGTATGATCTCTGATAGGACGATTTTAATTTGAAAATTTTCAATTGTGAATGAAATTGAAGTGAGTATGAGATGCCAAACCTGAATTAGATTATTTTCTAATCTTAGTGCAATATCTAAATGAATTAATTTGCGTACTGCGGATAATTTAGTAGGATAGTGTACACATATAATCATGTAACCATGCAAAATATTACGATTACAAAAGGTGTAACATTTACGAAAGATACGTGATAAAACTCTCTAGTGATAGTGCTACTGATCCTTTAACTTTAAAATGTGGTTAGTAAACAAACATTTATCTAGTCTAACTATATTCTGTTATTCTAAACAGATGGTTATATATCCATAAGATGATTTTCAAAAGTGTACTAAGACCCAAATAGCTCATCTTATCTCGAATAAAATACGATACACCAAAAGAAATTTATATTTTACTGGTACTTACGAAGTGTCTGAACTTTGACAAGATCTGGCAGAAAAGCACTTTCTCCTTTAATATTTATTGCTTTTACACTAAATACGTAGTAAGTCCCCAACGAAAGGCCAGTGACAAGAGCCTTGTAATCTCCAGGAGAGACATCCATATAGTGGTATCTGTCTTCGTAGTCAAGCGCCTGGCGCCACCGAATCTGATGAGAAGTGGGAAGCCCCCCATCGAATCCTCTTTTCCAGACTAACATCACTGAGTCGTGCGTGACGTTATACACTTCTAAATCCGAGGGTTGATCGGGTGGCGACGTCACGTCTAACTGGATAAAATCCTTATTGTATCCCATCTTATTCTGAGCTCGACACTCGTATTTTCCATAATCGTGGTCTCCCACGCGATTGATTGTCAGCACTGATTGTGCATAAAGTTCTGACAACTGGAATTGAAAAAAGCAAATCGAAAAATTGATTATTATTATTATCCTGGGTCGATGATTTATGAACTTTTGGGTTGTTTTAGTTTATCCTACTTACGTTGCTCGATGTAAAGCCGTATTTATGGTCGGTGAGATTAGGTAAAAGGGCTTTTCCGTTGAAAAACCAGTAGAATTCTGGCAAAGGAGATCCTCTTGCTTTACAAAAAAGCTGGGCGGTTATCCCCTTGTTGGCGGCTGCTTTTCTTGTCAGGGGTGTATTCGCCATTTCGGGTATAACTATGGAAGGGAAATTTAAATGAAATTTGACGTGAAAAATAAAATGAAATTATATTTTAAATTAAAGTCAAAATATAAACTTCAATTTTAATAATACTTACAATTCGTGATAAATAATATAGGATTAGAAGTCACGTTTCCAATTCCGTTGTTGACGTTACATTGGTATTCGCCTACGTCATCTCTTCCTGGATTTTCTATATGCAAATAGGAAGTCTTATTCGAATAAGAGACTGAATATCTTCCTAAGATTTCAGTGCTCGTTCCCGCTTTATACCAAGTGATATATTCTTCCATCATTGGACTGCCATCAACTTCACAAAAGAGCTTAACTTCTTTTCCAGGTGGGTAAATAACTCCGGTGGTTGACGTTCTGACTATTTTTGCAGGATCTAAAAACAAAATCGATCACGAATTATAATCATGTAAATCATTTTCTTCAGCATTTAACTAAAGATAATTCTAATTTGTTTTCACTTACATTGGACGGTTAAATTTAAATGATAAAACGTAGTCCCTTTGTCGTTCATAGCTTCGCAGACGTAAGTTCCAGCGTCGTGTCTTTCTAACCTCGTGATATTTAAAGTCGATGCTCGAGCAGTGATTCCTTTTTTTCCAACAACAGTGATTGGCAATCCGTCTCTCGACCAGGTGTAAGTTATTGTCGGAGGATTCGCTCTGGCTATCAGGGATATGACAAAAGGTTCTTTTTCCATTCCAACTAATTCGCTGGGTTCTGGATTCGAGAAAATAGGCTTGTCTGTAAAAAATATTAAAATATTGATTTAAAGTTACAGTGATGATTTAATGTTAAGTTCTTCTTCTGGTGTTCAGATTATTGGAAGAAGATGCACTGGTGATACTAACATCGAATGTTGAGCGTCACCGCGTCATGAATGGATCTCTCCATTGCCGCATTTCTCGCCTGACATGTGTAAACCTCATTGTTCATGGATTCCACGAAATCCAGAGGCAGTTCCACTGTAGAAACGTAACCGCCATGAAGACCCGGTTTTGTGAAGTTCCTAGTGCCATCCACAGCTATTCCAGCTTTCCACCATGACATTTCAGCTGCTGGATTACTACTGCTTGATTCGCAGATCAATTTTCCAGACTGGCCAGCCTCGAATTCTTTGGGATCTGTTTTTATTTTTACCTTATCGGGGGGAACTGAAAGACAAAATTAAATAAGGATAAATTAAGATCGTCGTCTGATTTTAGCGAAATGAGTCGATTAGTTAAAGTTTGATAGACTTACAAAGCACTTTTAGAATTAATTTCTGGGACATGGGGTAAATTGTTGCTGAATTTGCTGCCTCACATTTAATGTACGCGTTGTTATCAGATGCGTTTATTAAAAGAGCAAGTTCACTGGTAACAATGTGTTCGTGATGCCTCATTGTGCTTGCGACCTAGAATCGATTTAACATTTTAATTAATATTCAAGAGGAGACTAAATGCAGGAATGAATTTAATGAAATAGTCGAGGAAAGGTCTAGTGGAGGATTTTGTATTTGGAGAGAATTAAGAAAAAGTAAAAGACTGGAAAGTCTAGATTTTACATTAAAGGCTTGAGAATCAATTCTTAGCTTGGACTTTGACTCAGTCAATTCGAAAACACAAGAACTTTTATGAATAAGGAAAAATATATAATTGCTCAGGGAAAACATGCTTAAAGCACATAATACACATAAAATACATCAAATTTTCTAGATCACCAACCTCGAAATTACAGAAATTGATATTTTTTTTACAACCCAGATTTCGTTAGTTCCAGTTAGTGAAGTTGTACTAAAACGGTAAGAAGATTAGTAAAAAAGATTCATGTACCTTATCACCTACCTTCTTGTCGTTTTTAAACCACGTAATAGTCGGAGCTGGATTTCCAGAAGTGACTGAGCAAGCTAGTTTTAAAACATTTCCAGCTTGAATCGTCGTGCCTTCTTCATATCCAGTGATAACTAAAGAAGATGGTGGATCTGTAATTAAAAAAGAATTTTAATTTCAACTTCAGGAAGAAAACATTTTCTACTGGCGAATCAGATAGAGATTGATCTTTTTAATTACAATCCAAAATGAAATGTTTAATGAGAGAAGTGCTATTCAATCGAATTTCTATTTGTATGGGAACTTACAAATGACGTTAATTGTATGCGTTCCCACTATAGTTTCGGTCAGCTTTTGGTTCAGTGCTTGGCAGATTACAACAATCTTTTGAGCGGCTTTGTTGATAGCGAAGGTAATGTTGGAACTGGTGATCCAGCCACCCTCCGATGCAACTTCGGTTTTCGATGTCATGTTCAGAATATTATGCTTGTCCACTGTCCACTTTATCTCAGCGATTGGGTTTGAATTTTCCGTTGTGCAAGTTATCAAAACGGTCTCATCAGCCTTCGCCTCTGTTGGTCCTGAAATTTTAACTCCACTCGGTGCGACTGAAATAGAAAAATGAAAAATGATAAATGATATTCCTGAGATCTTGGTTTATATCTTCCAAGAAATTGTTTTGGTTACTTACAGAGAACGATGAGATCGACATGAGCTTTCATAGGTTGAACGCTCATGATATTCGAGACTTCGCATGTGTATCGAGCTTTGTTGTCCTTTGCTTGGGCCACAAAAGTTTGTACACTCTGGGATGTCTTGCCTTCCGTACGGTAAGCCGAATTTATTTGCTCTCCATTTCTGAACCAAACGACCTGAGCGGGCGGATTGCCACCTCGAGACTTGCACACCAATTCAACTTGCTGTCCACGTCGAAGAGTTTCACCCTCGGTATAACCTTCTATCTGAGGTGGCCCGGGAGGATCTGTCAGTATATAGAGAAGTAGGTTTATTTTCTAACAGACACGGATAAACGACCAGCAAACTGCACTGCTGGGTTATAAATGAAACTAGGATCATCGGTGAATGACCCATTCTACAAATTAAAGCTGCAATTTTAACAAAACATTTTTCAAACTTTATACATACACGGAAATAAATATATTAACAGTTTTTATTAAATTGTGTTACACTTTAGGGAAATATGTCACCGGTGAGAATTTTTCGTACTAAGAATACTAAACTTTAGCAAAGTAATATGACACTCTAATACAAACGATTAAAAAGTTTAATATTATTATTTCAAAGACTCAAATATATATGAGTCCGAGTGTTCAGTATTATTATTATTATATGAGTGTTTGAAATGATAATATTAAACTTTTTAATTGTTCGTATTAGAGAGACATATTACTTTGCTGAAGTTTAGTAATCTCGGTATGAAAAATTCTCACCGGTGACACGTTTCCCTAAACTGAAACACAGTTTAATAAAAACTGTTAATACATTTCTTTCTGTATATTTTAGCATTCTTCATCACCTTTTATTAAATTCTAAATTGAACATTTACAAACTTGAAGCGTTAAAAATTGAACGATTCCTTATTGTGAGTGCTTGGAAATAGGAAAAATGTGGAAAATAAAAAAATATTGAAAAACTTACAGAAAACTGAAAGTTTGACAGTGGCTCTCATAGGCCTGTCGATTTCAATCGCAGGATGTTTAGCTTCGCATGTATAAGGAATCTCATCATCCTCTGGAGTAGGAACAACCGTCAAAGATCCAGTCGTATCGAATTTCATTGGTTTCCTCTTATTTTCTTCAGTTCTCAACATGTCCTTGTCTGAAAATCAATCATTGGCACATTAGAATTGATAAAAATTGCAATCGTTTATTACCTGCGTTATATAACAAAACACAGAGAGAGTCGATAAATCCATTTTAATGGACAATGGAGAATGTGATACTTTTATGAGAGACGAGAAAAATGAGAAATGGTTTTCCGTGTTGCTTGAACACTGTACGTCCATTTGTCAACCTTTCTCACGAAATATTACTTCTGTATTAAATTTTTAATATCGTGACGAAGTTCTCTCCTTCTGTAGAAATAAAAATTCATTTCCTTGCCATTTATCACTTCGCATTCAATTTAATATTACTTGAAATAATGATAAATTTCAAAGACGATTCTGGTCTTGAAAATTATCTTGTCAGATTTAGTCTAATTATTTTCATTATTTTCATTTGTTGAAAAATTTTCAGTCGTAAATTATTAGTAAACTAATACATTTTGAGAACAGTGCTTGTAACGTGTATGGCAATGGAAAAGTTTAACATACAACAGAAAACAGTTGTTAGAGACCACTTAAATTTCTACTAAAAGCTTCCGGACAGAAGCTTTTACCCGTTTGCGCATTAGTCCTTTATTTTACACCGTGGTTGAGGCAAAATGCAAGAAAAAAGAATGTAACTCACAAATTCAAAAAATGTACATAAAGTAAAATACAAATCCTCGAATGTTATTTTAAATATTAAATTCCAATATGGAAACTAAGTTCTGATTGAACGAAAGTTCTAAAAAAATATTTTGAAATGGATTTTTCAAAGACAAAAACGATTTCTATGTAAATACTTGAAAACAGAAAATAAATGTAAAATTTCATGGACAGTCAAACTGAATTTATATAACAATGAATTAAATCAATCTTTATTATGCAGCAGAGAGGACGATACAATTTTTATAAATAGTGATTTTTTCTTTCGATTTATATTTAAAAACAAATCAATTTTATTTTTATGTAAATGGTGAATTATAAAATTTAGAAACCAAGAGAGAAATAAATTGCTTAATCATTTCTGATAGCAAAGGAAACTAATTTCACGTAACTAATTTAAAGCCCCAGTAGTGAAAATCAATAGCTACTCGCCAGAAGACTGGAAAATTTTGCGATATTATAAAAAAAAATGCAAAAAAAAATATGGCTTCTATTCTATACCCTAGATCAATTGGTCGACACATAAGTCTGGCTCGCTTCCAGGATCTAAAATCAACGTTTTCTCTTTCCTCGCTTTTCTGGTTCTACGTATATTGCAATCGCTGCGGTCATCTCATGGGGCAAATTAAAGCCATGCTAGTGGAAATCCGCACGATCGTGTTAATGAAACATCAAAAGAAAAAGTGTTACTACTTTTAATCTTTCGTCCGTATAGCGAAGAATTCCTATCATGGATTTTTAGGAAACCACGAGAAGTCGAGCGGTTAATGAAATCGCGTGGAAAAGTAGTAAAAGAGAAAATGAATGAAGAAATATTAAAGGGTTTTCTCTTTCCTTATTATAGGATTCCTGTCTAAAATATATTGAGTTTTATGGTTTGGATACTATTTCAAAATTAAATTACGTTCAGTGAAACAATATTGGTATTTAATTTTTCCTGAAATTGATAGTGATGATCCATAACTTACATTTTGGGACGTTCAAAAACACTTTAAAGTAATTGAAATTTGTACATAAATTCAGAGGCAAGCGACAGTCTTTCAATTGCATCCTTCAAAGAATGAAATTTTATTTCGTTATATTGCAACTAGGTTTCAGAAATAGTGGCTAAAAGAGATTTTAAATTTAATTATGAAAGAAAATTAAATTTTTTTAAAACTCACCATCTGCGACTGGAATCGCATCAACACTCGTATCGCCTCCTTTGATTGGTACATTTCCTCGGTACCAAACGATGGTAGCAGCTGGTTTAGCCATTCTCACTGTACATTCTAAGGTCAAAGTGTCTCCACCTTTTATTTCTATTTTTCTCGAATTTGAATGACTTGTTATTTCAACCGTTTGAGGAGGTGCTGTAAAAAAGATAAAAAATCGGTATTAATAATCTACTATATTTATTATGTAAAATAATTAGGTACTAGAATATTGGTCTAATCAAATATTTAAGAATTAAAAGTTCATTTACTAAAGCAATATTAATTTCATAATGAGAAATAAGAGGAATAAATATAAATTATTATTATGCAATTGTGCAATGTTTGAGTAATAATTGTCGATTGATATTTTATTTAATAAATAAACGCATTTCCCATATTGGAACCGCAGTAGTAAAAGGCATATCTAGTTAGCCTCTGCTTTGAATAGAGAGTATCGATTTCATGGGTGCAAGTAGTGTAAGGCGATTTTGGTCAGCCGATACCTGGGAAAATTGAAACTGGGAAAGCAAATGCGTGTTTTCTTTTTCCAGCTAAAAGAGATTATGTACAAAGGAAAAGTACTTTTGCTGGTAAAAAGTAAAAGAAAATTATCCAATCGGGTTTTTAATCGCCTCAGTAGTATTAACTCGTTTCGGTCAGACGAGATAAAAAAATTAAAGATATCGCTTTGCGACTATATTTTCAATCAAAGCAATATGAAACAATTGTATTATGATAATAGGAAAGCTTTTCATTTATTGTAATCATTTTCAAAAAGAGATTACTTCATAAGGAGCTTAAAAATGGATTACCAAAAGCTTTCATTACATGTTAAAATTACACAAGTAATATTATTATTAGTTAAATTATTAGTACACGATAATATAGAAGCTTACAGCAAAATTTTTTCACTTTTTTAAAACCCTCTTTTTACGGTGAACTAATTAAAACTAATTAAAATGCAGCATTGGAGATTTGAAACACATTTACCAGAGTGCGGAACCATAATTTTTTGTAGATAAAACATAAATTAAAGCGGTACTAAAACTCGATTTTAACACGAATATAAAATTCTGTTAGAGATAATCCTTTCAATTAGAGAAAGTTTGTGTAAAATTAAAACGGGGTTGACCTAGGGCAATGCTTGAATACGATTTAAAATAGTTCATATTAAAGCAGAGTGTTGCATAGTTTTATATGTATACCGCAGCAGAGCAGTTTAATGCTCTTGAATGTTTTTTGTAATGTTTTTTATATTCTCGTTACATTTATAACAATCGAAGTTTTGATTTTAATTCTAGAATTGAATTTTTAAGTTAAGCAAATTTTTAAATTAAAATATCGTGAGATATAAAGATAAATACATAGCTTGCAAAGTATTCCTTGCTATATAAATGCCTTATTTTAAAAGCTATAATCTTAATTTCATATGAAAGAAGTTATGTTTCCTTAAGATGTCGTGTGACCAAAAAAATGTCTATAGAACGATTTACATTCTGCCTTGAAATTTCAATTTCATCCCTACACTTTGTAGACGAACATCTCATTAAACGTGTTAAACACGAAAAGCATTTATTAGCAAAATCCGGTCGGGGGACTTGTAGTAATTGAGATTAATTTATGAATCCGGTTCTCGCCGACTGAAAATGTAATAAAGAAGGCGCCTTTCAAAGCGACAAGTACGAAACTCTAAAAAGAGGATGCCAGTGGTAAACTTAATTAAATTTCATCATCTTTTGAAGATATCTGTCTTTTCTTTGAACATATTTTTTACTAAGATTGAATGCATTCATTTTATGGGGTTTCGATTCTGAGGATGGCTTTAAATTATTATATTTTATAGGTTTTTTGAAGAATAAGAAATCAATCAGAGAGAATTTAAGATAGTTGCTGAAAATGCAAAAGTTTAGAACCATACAAACAAGCAAAAGATACAAGATTATCTTTTTGCTGAAAACAATATTAGAGAATTTTCCCGAAATTTTTCATTCTTCCTCCCGGCCAAATCAAAGAATTTAGTATTTCTTTATTACTACTTATCATTTAATTCAGCCAGTTTCTTTTCTTTATTAATTTCTCATCATTTCCACAAAGTCTTTTATTCACTCCCGCTGCTAAACTTTTACATTTCATCGAAGGAAAGAATTCTGATTATGTGTTTAATTAAGATCTTAAATGAGAACTTTCTTCCCAAAGAATTGTAGCGAAAGATATTTCTCTCTGAAGAAATGCGTTCGAAATAAAGAATAAGTTTTATCAGTGTTTTTGTGCAGAAAAGCCTTTCTCCTGCCGATACGATGGAGCGATTGACTGTTTCAAATAAGAACTTGGCTGAAAAGCTTTCTCCCAACTCTTGTTTGTTTCAATGAAAGTCCAGTAAATTAATGGTTGTTGAGAAATACTTCACTCTCATTCAGACAAATGAGCTTTTCCAATTTTCTGCAAGTCCTTTCTTTGATCCCTATTCTTTTAACACAATGGCTCAAGCATCATCGACATTATATTAACATTTTGTACTGGAAAAAATATATAATTTATATAAATTTTGCAGTATTAATATTAAATTTTCCCGGTTATGAACTTTCAATACTTAATTTACATTTAAGAATAAATTACGTTTATTTCTGAACAATATATTTAATTGAGTTAATAATCAACTCGGTGACGATAGCTCGAAGCGGAAGATAATGATTGTTATTTTCTGAATCGGGCAAAATGTCCCTGAAATAATTTCACTCGTTGGCTGGACGCCAGGGGTTGACGTGTGGTGGTCATAACCGTGCATTTTTTAATGTCAAACATTACACTGGCTACTAAAAACTCAGAGATAACGACCAGGGAAGCTTAACGCGTAAAATTATTTTATGGCTTTCGGCTTTAGCTCTGGATTTTTTTATGATCCAAAAATTTTACCGGACTGGGATTTATCCTATTGTCCAGTGAGATCATTTGTTGACAGCCATGTGAGATAATTGTAGTAAATAAATAGCAAATCTCACAATCTCATTCAGTTCACTACGCACAATTTAAAACAATTTCTTATTATAAAAAAATTACATTACTATATCTGCGTTTTTAGCTTCTTAAAATTATTAAGAGGATTATCATTAAAACGCCTCTTTCACTTTTAATCAAACTGAGTTCCCTTAGAGATACCATTCTATGATTACATGTCTGCTAATAAGTCACAAAATTCATATTCCCATAAAAAAGGCTATTTAATTTTTAATCACTTATATGTTTATCGATCTAAAACCAGTAATGTTTTTGTAGGTTGAACGCCTCTACCAGGCCGGCATTCGCATTACCTGTAAATTGATTCTGTTTTCGCACGCACACACTGTTTCTCCAAGAATTTATCTTGCGATAAAGCTCATTGGTTTTTTTTAAATACGACTATCGGTATTTCGCACGCGAAACCAGTTGTGAACAAAATACGATTTTATTCTCCCTTTTTTAATTATTATTTTCCTTGTGTTTGCCTATCTCACGTTATCTTTTTTACCTAGCTATCACAATTTTTTAATTTTTTAAATCTCGAGTGATGCTTTAATATAAAAGGTATCAAACTTTATGCTTTAACATTTTGACGTTATATTTTTGACATGACATTCATATTAAAGCTAAAATCTCTACAAAATAATGAAAATATTTTTAATAGAAAAAGCTCTTTTCCAAAAGGTAAATTTTTAGAATATTGAAACATGTCAAGTGTTTCTAGGAAATTAGATTTAAAAATGGAACTTTGAACACTATCTTGGATAAAATGCACACTGTAAATAAAAAGTGAGATCGAACATAAAGAGCTGAATGGCAGTGGTAGAAGAAAAGTTTAGCATGATTTTACGAGACGAGACTCATATCACGAGTTTTAGAATGGCACAAAAGTGTAACGTTATGGTTGAACATCACGGGATGAGACTCGTCTTCTCACCTATCAGGTACGTTCCTGACTTTCCCGAGTAAGTACAGATTTATGAGGGTTCTCGAGCAACCACTAAATTTTCCGAGCCTCAGGCGTAACAGATACAGTACTCGAGTTTCTACCCTTCCCTTTTCACGGACACTCATTCCTTTCTGTGTGCCGTTTTTCTCTGGCGAACCACAATATTGTGCTCCGCAAAATATCCTCCTGCGGTTATGATCGACAATGATTCGTTTCCGGTAGCCTTATTTATATACGTAGTCTCAGCTCACGAATGGCAAGTTTCATTGGCTCAACATTTCTTTCTCGCATAATAAAATCAAATAGCTCTCAAGTGTAGGACGTCGATTTTTACAATATTGGTATCAAATAATAGAAGTTTACGATCTATTGATCGTTTTCAGTAAAATTCAAAAAATTCTCGTCTTGTTTTTATGTCTTACTTCTTTTCTGGCGAACTATTGATAGCATAAAAAATTCCTTGAATATTTCCTGAACCTCGTAATGCAAATTTGGCAGACAGGGCCGAATTGGGATCGAAAAGCGACCCGGGAAAAATACATTTCAAGATAAATTTTCATAGTTTTTGTGTACGCAGTTCAGATATTTTCTAAATTATTTTCCTAGGTTCTGCCACAGGCTCAAACTTGTATGGAAAAATCGTAAAAATTGAAATATCCGTAGTTATTTACAAGAATTTTTTTAAATTCAAAAAATACCATATTTTAATCAAATGTAGTAAAATATATTGAAATATTTATTTTTTATTTTCTTTCATCAATTAAATATTATACAAATTAGAGAACTTTAAGCAACTGCTAAAAAAACAGGCGTACCGAAAGTTTCCGACGGTAGCGTATATATCTTTATTAATTGTTATGGTATGTTTAAATCAAATTTTTTCAATTACTTCCAAATTTTGCTTAATTTGTTTTTCATCGTACCGGCCCATATCGGCTCACAAGACGACCGGTCCACCGGGATTTTTCCCGATTTCCCACATTACCAATCTGAGCCTGGGTTCAGGCAAAATTAAATCACGAATATAGCTTAAGTTTTCTGTGCAGTAGTTTTTTTTCTGTTCCCAAAAATGTCTCGAGAACATAAATACAAAAGTCGATTGTTCAACATTTCTTTTTAATAAAAATAATCCTTTACCAAGTGTACACGGAAAAAATTATTTATCGAAACTTTCCTTAACTGTAATTGACTTTTGAATAGGACAAGAGTTTTCATATATTTCATTAATATTTTTTAAAATCTCAAGTACTTTTCAGATTTTAAAAAACGTTAATGAAATATTTTGAAAATTTTGTCCTATCCAAAAGTGGATGACAGTCAAGAAAAATTTCGATAACTGTTGCGGTTGAAGATTATAAGGAAAATCTTCCCTCAACATTCATTGGCAATATTGCCAGACAAGCGAACATTTTCCTCGTTGCAATAACGCCATTTTTTTTAAATTAATATTTCGATAAAATCCTAGTAGTTTACTAGATTTTTGCACATAATTTCAAAATCTTTTTCTTTTTTTGTTCAAAGTGCTTTGCTTTGTAATTGGTAGAGGTA
>JAUESH010000020.1:9142667-9153077 GCA_032275165.1 Synergus magnus | reverse complement strand
AAATTGTAAACCCTACTATTTTCGTTGCAAAAGTTACAATTTGAAATAGTAAAACTTACTAAATTCCAGGAAAAATGCGTTGATTATTTTAAATGGATAAATTCAGCCATTTCTTTTCATTTTATTTTTTCCATGGATATTTTGCCAAGCAACAGCTTAACTGTCTTCAAATAGAAATTTTTATTTCCTGTTGAGAATTAAAGTAACTGCATACATTTCATGGGCATAATCAAAATCGCATCTCGTGGAGATTTAACTGGCCCCTGGTGACTCGGTTTTCTCGGAAAAGTCTTTTACCTAAGAAAAATAGAATCGGATAGTAGAGGATAGGACGAGAAGGTATGAGAAGGAAGGAAGGATAGAAGGCTATCAAAAAAGATTCTGTTCTCTAAGGACATTCTCTACTTCAAGTAGTTCCTTATTGAAGAGCTTTGTTGGATACTAGGTCGTTACGATACCTCCGGCTCCGGATAGAAATTGGACTTGAACCGACGCGGCGTTGCACTCTTGCTCCAGTGGCAAATGTCTATTTTACATTTTCCGGCACAGTGGACCAGAAGGCACCAATATGTGGGAAAATAGGGAAAAAGTGCACACAGGGAATCTTCACTCTGGCAAATTTTGCATCCACACACTTATATGCAGATTTGCTATCTATGCAAAATTTTTAAGAACCCTGTGTGTGTGTGTGTGTTTTATAATAATTGAATAAATGCATCCCTGAGCTGAATTTCAAGCGAGAGATTGGAAAACCCTTTATTAAGCAAATTTTTCCTACATTTTTCCAAAATTCTTCACCTATTTCTGCTTTTAAAAGCAATGTTTGGATAGATGAGAAATTTTAAATAAAATATATGTAGCAGTTGGTAAAAACGTCACTTGTAAATGAGTTTAACTAAGGGCAAAAAAGTTTGGGAACACCCTCCTTATTTTGATAAAAAGTACGAAATCCTCTTGATATCGCTCATTTTTCACAGTCCCCTGAACAGATTAAATTTATCTTTTAATATTTAACCCAGGCAACTCGCTTTTTTCATCTTATATCCAGGCTTCTCAAGAGTCATGTCCTGGAAAATTGATTGGGGAAAAGAGTCACTTAAGTGAACATATTACAGAAAAGAATCACTACTTGAGAGACCTTTGTGCTCTGCTACAACCTTTATGTGAATCATTTAATCCCTCGCTATTAAATTCAAATGCCCTTCTCCTTGACCTGATTTGGTATCTAAATTTTGTAAAAGACCTGGTTAGCATTATATTTTTTAATTATAATCTAATATTTGCGGTACATTATAAATAGCATTACATACCAAATATAATACAAACGGACCATTACATTTGCATGGACAAGCGCTCGACTATATCCAGAAATTATTACGGCCAGCATCTGTGTTGGTATTAAACTAACTTGAAATTACGGATTTTAGTTACTGTGTATTACATCACGTGTTTTATACATATAATTCGAGGTCCTGAAAGCCGAACTACCGCTGTTAGAATATGAATAACGGGACTAAACGATGTAGTATTCACAGTTAAAAAATAAATTCACTGCAGACTCTAAATTTATTAAAGCTGCACTCAAAAAAATTTCTGGTTAGAATAACTAGAATTCTGATTAATCTAACCAGAAAATAGTGTTAAATATGCCCTTATTATCAATTCTAGTTAAAAGTACTAGAAGATTTTGGTTGAAAATCTTCTAGTTATTTTAATCAGCTTTTCTGGTAAATGTAACAAGAATTTCTGGTGAGAATAACCAGAATTTTTTACTCGACATTTTTCTGGTTTATTAACATTCTGGTCAATATTACCATCAGACTAGTAGAAATTTACCCGACGTTGTTCGGAATTTTAAGAGATTTCATGTGACTAATGATTTTCGAGGGATTTTAAAAATATTTTAAAGGATTTCATAAAGACTTTAAAGGACTTTAGGAGATTTTAAGTGATTTTAGGGAATTTAAAGGAATTTTGAAGAGACTTTAAAGGATTAAAAAAGAGTTTAAGGATTTTAAAGAGATTTCACAAGATTGCAAGACATTTTAATTCATTTTAACGAATTTCAAGAAATTTGAAGACATTTCAAGAGATTTTAATGAATTCCAAGAGAGTGAAATATTCCAAACGATTTCAAGACATTTAGAATAATTTAAGTGATATCAAGATATTTTAAGTGATTTTAAGAAATTTCAAGAGCTTTTAAGATATTTTAAGAAACTATACAGGGTTTTAAGGAATTTCATTTGATTTTATGAAATATCAAGGGATTTCGAACGAATTCAAGAGATTTTAAGAGATTGAAAGAATCTTTAAAGGATTAAAGAATTTCAAAACGATTTTAAAATAACAAGAAATTTGTTAACGAGAACCATCTAATAACTTTAACCAGAACTTTTTCCGAGTGTGCGAATATAAATCGTAGATTAATCTGGGTTAGAGATTCGTTTCTTTAATCCAGATAAAAATGGTTTAAAAAAAGTGTAATTTAATTGTAATGTAAATTACAAGTTTTTGCAAGTAAGAGGCGACTTGTTACACATGTATGCATCATTTAGAGGGATTCTACCAAGATTCAAATCTCTCGCATTTACTCTTTGGCTATTGCGTCCCGTTAACATTTCGTGTAGCTGCATAATACTGTTCGTATTTCTCCCTTCTTATCGTGGTTAACGTTATCACGCTACCCTGGGACTTAGCCTCGTTTTTTCACGAAGAAAAACCGATTAGCGAAAAGAAATTGTCGAGTTCACTACAATTAAAGCAAATTTCTATTTATAAATGCACACAGTATCTGAAAAATGAATTTTAAGTCTTGAATGCATAAACGCTAATGTTACTTGACATAAGAAGATTAAACCGTAATTAGCATTAAAATTCTTTTGAATTTAGAATTAATTATTCTTCTAGAATTTTTATTATTGATGACTTTTCATTTGTATCAGAAATATCCAGAAAATTATGTTTCAGATGGAAGATTAAAGTCTTGAGATTAAAGAGTTTTGAAAGGCGAATTTTTCAACAAAAGAATTCTTTTACTAAAGGAATTTGTCGTGGAACGTTTATGTGGTTTGTGAAAAGCGGAAGGTACTTTATGAAAACAAATAAACGTTCCTCTCTGGTCCACCTATATTTTTTCTACTACCTCCTCAACATTTGTGGCGTCTAGTTACCGGAGATTCGTTCGAAATTGTCGTTTTTTATGAAACACGCTCTTCTTTTATTAGTCATACTTCTCGTATCCGATGGTAGTTCACACAGGCAATCAAGAGACATTCAGTTTTTATGGAAACAAACTTCGTTTTTTACTTTTTTTTTTTCAATCACAGAGAGTTTATTAAAAAAACGTGATAGTATATATATAGAGATGAGAAATAAAGATGACGAAAAGCTGGTTTCCTGTCCATTTTTATACACTCTCAAAAAAAAAAAACATCTTTTTTGCGAAACTCATACAAAGATAATAAATATTTCATTATTTTATTTTTATTTTATTTTATTTCTCATTTTTCTCATCACGTTGCGCTTTTTATTCTGGTCACGAATACCAGTCAAATTTAATTGTTCGATCTTTATTGAAGCAATTCAGTTAATCGTTTCGTGATTCAATTGTAAGGGTATTTTAGTACCTAACCAAGAAACTCGTCACTGGGAACAATAAAATTATGTGAGCACTATATACGTTTTAGTTGTTTACCACCCTTTGCATTTCGTTGAAAGGCTGTCTCGTTAATTGGCTTCTCTGGGGAGATTCGCCTCGGTGAAGCAAGTAAACGAATTACTCATCTAGGCAGAGAGCTTTCAGTGTATTGAATCCCAGGAAATATTGCGGTAAAATCACCCCCTTCCTCAATTTTGACTCCACTCTTTAATTTTTAATTAAAACCTTTTAATAATTCTAGAACTGTAACTATATTAAGTTGACTAAGAAATACATCAAGTAAATTTCTTCTATGAAAATAACCACCAGACGGGATCTAAGAGAGAAGATGCTTTTTCGGATTTCTCGGTCGATGAAGTAAATCCCTTAATCCTCTCGTCTTACTTAAATTTAACATTTCCTAAATTCAGAGAATCTTTTAATCTTCTTTGATAAAAGTTTCCTTATTCGCAAGGATTTTTTTACAAAGAAGAAAAAGATCATAGGATCAGTGAGCATGTTTATAAAAAATAAATAATATCATTGAAATTTATACATAATTCCTTTTACTCAAAGAACAGAGCTTAAGGCTGTGAATACGGCAATTCGAATTCGTCGCGCTCAGTCAATGGCTTTTGTTTACCAATCTAAGATGTTTTCCTCTTTCAAATAATTCTCTACTCCACATTCAAGATCCTTTGGAATCAATAAGCACCCCCTTGGCTCTCTTCATTATTAAAGGAAATTAAATATCACTTTAAAGTAGAGCTTGAAATACTCTTTTTATTTCTTTACTTATAAAATCGTGCTCCAAAGCTACTTTTGAATGTGAAAAGGAAATCTACTTCTGAATTGTTCGAATAATTATGAGGTACTTTAGCAACATATTAAGAATATAGAATTTAGAAACGCCATAA
Organism: Synergus magnus; assembly: GCA_032275165.1. Taxonomy (NCBI): domain Eukaryota; kingdom Metazoa; phylum Arthropoda; class Insecta; order Hymenoptera; family Cynipidae; genus Synergus; species Synergus magnus. The sequence continues at coordinate 9,148,520 of JAUESH010000020.1, read as the reverse complement.
AAAGAATTATTTGATTATTATTTTTCATTTTCCATTATATTTTTTATGGCAGAGTCTTCGTTTCATAAAAGTCTTCTTTCAATTTTTTATTATCGCTCCCCATCTTAATCGACTCTCTCAGAAGTGGCTTTAGGAATGTCGTTACGCTTCGATGAAAAATTCTGTACACCACAAAATCTGTTGTAAGAGGTTATTTGGTGCCTGACTATTACGACGAGCGTTCTATCCCAGAAGCATGTAGGCATAAAAAGCCTCTATAGATATTTCAAAAGAAATTTCATCCGAAACTACCTTTGCATTTTATCCATCGATGTTATAACATTTTTAATGAAAAAATATATTCGCGGCAAGTGGAGTGTCAGTATCAGAAGTTTTTTTATCTTTCTCATCAAGTTTAGTATCTCGAGAGGCTATATTTCAAGACTTTTCTCATTTTGAAATATGCGCAGAAAAATATTTTTGTTAAATTTGCCCATATGAGAAGTACTGGTTATTTTAACCGGAATTTTTTTAAGCATATCCAATCTGACCTTCAGTGAGGAACTTTTTAATATTTATTTAATTAATTTAATTACTAAAGTTTTAACGTACACGCAGAGAAAAGGTATGGTTGGGCCAGCCATATGTATGGAAAAATGTGGCACATTCATATTTATGGTTGCTGCAACCATAGATATAGTTGCTGCAGCCAAAGTTTGGTCAGCAAAACTTTGGCTGCAGTAACTATAAATATGGTTGCAGCAACCATAGAATATGGATGTGCCATATTTTTCCATATGTATGGCTGGCCCAACCATACCTTTCTCTCCGTGTAAAATCCAATTAATTTATAATTTACGCGTTGGGATGTAATGTAATCTTCATATTTGAAATTAAAGCACTGAAATCAAGTAACGTTGCATTTGGAAAGAGATTTTCTCTACGAATAGAGATAGCACGAAATTATCATGAGTCGCAAAATTATCGGATTCAAGTTGACACGTACAAAGTCTGTAGTCAAGCCACGCATTCCAAGCGAGAAAACGGAGAATATAGGGAATTCCACGCCTCTTCCCTGTCTCCAGCCCTTAACAAAGCCTCGTTCCTGAAACGTCTGGATATTTCATTCTGGAAACCGTCGAGGAATTTCTACAAAGACGAAGATGAAAATTGACATTACGTGAAAACTCTATTTACAAATTAAATTTTAACTGAAGCCATATTTAAATTTAAAATAGAGCTCCAAACTTTACCTACTCAAAAGAGACGACTGAAAATTCGAGAAAAATAAAATTCCCGAAACTGTAAAATTCCCGAATAAATAATTACCGAAAAATAAAATTCCCGGCATGATAAAATTGCCGACAATATAAAATTCCTGACGCTTTAAAATTCCCGACACTAGAAAATTCCCGAAATTAAAATTTCCTAACACTGGAAAATTCCCGACAGAAAATTGACTACAATATAAAATTCCCGACGCTAAAAAATTCCCGACAATGGAAAATTCCCGAAAAAATTATTTTAATAAATAAATAAATAATTTAAATAATAATTTTTAAAAAATGTTAATTATTCTGTATTTTAAAAATGTTTTTCAAACATTTTTAGATATTTTTTCGGAAATTTTCCATTGTCGGGAATTTTAGAGTGTCGGGAAATTTTAATTTCGGGAATTTTCTACTGTCGGGAATTTTACAGTGTTGAGAATTTTATTTTTCAGGAATTTTCAGTCGTTCCTCTCAAAATACATTTTAAAACGTGATTAAATTTAAAATTTAAAGTCTATTGGACTGAAGCTTCTCGAGAATAAAGCAATGGAAAAAAAATGCACAATGGAAAAACAATTGACATCTACGTTATGAATATGTGAATACATATAATTGTAATTTTTCAATTTTTCTCCGCCAGAAAAAAGTGCTCAAAAGATTTAAATATATTTTAAGTGCTTTTAAAGAATCCCAAGCAATTTGAAGGATCACTTAAAATCTATTTAAACCTTTTGAATTATTTCGTTTCTTGAAATTGTTTAAAATAATTAAAAATTTCTTGACAATCTGGAAATTTTCCTTCATATTTTTTAAATGTCTTGAAGATACCTTAAAATCACTTAAAATTTCTTGAAATCTATCAAAATTCCTAGAAATACCATAAAATATTTACAATCATTTCAAATTCCTCAAAATCACATGAAACCTCTTAAAGTACTTTTAAATTCCTCAAAATTCCTATAAATTCTATAAAATATTAAAAAACCGTTTTAAAAATCCTTGAAATCTCTTAAAATTTTTGAAGATTCCAAAAAATATGAAATCTTCAACTAGAACTTTTTTTTGAATGCTTGATCCACTTTTGGATCAAAATTTGACGTCTTGGGATTTAGTGTATATAATTAAAGATAATGAGTGCTATGAAGCACATCATCTAATATTTTGGACATATTTGTTTTGCTAATTGCATTGAATTTATTTGTATTTTCAAGGCACGAAGGGTGTGACACCGAGGTTGGCCTCTTTCGGGGAGCAAAGGAGCAAATCCCTGGCAGGCTGATCACGTCGCAGTAGAAACGGGATTCGCATGGGCAACGCTTTTCCACGGTGACACGCCTAGTTGGGTCTCTCGTTCGCGTCGACACATCGACCCACGAATAAAACATACGACAGGATTTTCAGCCTCACGACTTTTTAAATTTATCCAGTTTTCTGCGTTTTATTATCAACATCCGCCCCTAAGTACTTCCCTGCAATTAATTCGTAGTTCTTCCTTCAATCTTCCCAAATACGGATTCTCTCGGCGGAAAATCAAGAGCTATAAGGCTCACAATCAGTTGACATAAATCTTATTGCCAAAGAAATACAAAAATATCTCTGCAATTTTCCCTTGTTAATAAAGTTTTGTAGCGTCATTCTTGATTCTTTCAGAGCCACCCCTGTTTACGCTTTGACTCAATTCCAAGATTCTTTCCCAATTTTTTTTACCCAGCATTGATAAGCAGCCAAATTCAAGTGAGCTCAATCAAACCAGGGTCGATTCAGGGAAATTGAGGTACGGTCCGTTCCCCATTCGGGCTGTAAACTCACTTACATTCGAATTTCCGGAAGTGGAAGACTATAGACAACGTTAGTATAGACTCGAACTCAGCTTTTTGAACCTCGATGTCGTTGGAAACGGGCACGGAAGTCTCGGCGACGAAGCCCCGTCGCGACGAAAATTACCCCCACGGATCGTTGAACCGCGGATGTGAAATTTATTACATTTACTAGGCCTTGAACCGCCTTATATGCTATACACGCTCATTCCTTGCTTTTATTTCCAGGGGAATAAATCTCATCCGCGAAATCACTCCTTCTTCTTCCTTTTTTCAAGCCCAACCCCGCCGAGTTGGCTATCCGTGGAGCGTAAATTGTATTTTCTACCCCTGAGTCGTGTATGGTACAAAACTAGGTGTAACTTCTCCGTGTTGGAAAATTCCACTGTGCAGAATGTATCCACTGATCGCATTACTGATAATGTTACTGTCGTTTAACTTTTCTGCCCGAGAGCAAGACTGCGAATTTGAGGCACCAAAGCCTGTTTCGTGTTTCTCTAACTTTCTGATTCACTCACAAAATATCCTTCAGGCTCCAATACTTTTGTCATATATACATTTTCGTTGTCAGGATCAGAATCAGGGTGTCTACTACATTTTGCCCACGAAATTCCCGGACAATTTCCGCATTTTTCCCGCTTCTAAATATAAGGTCCCTCTTACGATAGAATCATCAAGCAATGCATAGTGGGTTGCGACATGTGTAATTTTCTCCACTGCAATATTACAATTTATTTCAAAAAATTTTTAAGGGATTTTAAGGGATTTAAAAAATGTTAAGGATTTTAAGAGATTGTAAATGATTTTAAAAAACTTCAAAGGATGTTAAAGAATTTGAAGAGATTTCGGAGATATTTCAAATAATTTTCAAGAGTTACTTAACATTTGACGGGATTTCAAAAGACTTAGAAGGATTTTAAGTAATTTTAAGGAATTTCAAGGAACTTTTAAAGAATTTTAGGAGTTTTAGGATTTGCAAGAGATATCATAAGATTTCAAGACATTTTTAGTGATTTTAAAGATTGTCAAGCGTGTTATTTAAAAAGATTTGAATGAATTTGAAGGGATTTGAAAATATTTCAAGGGATTTAAAAAAAAATTCAAAAATTTTAAGAATTTTTAAGAGATTTTAAGAGATGTAAGAAAATTTAAAGAATTTTAAGAGATATCAATTGATTTTAGCGAATTTCGAGAAATTTCGAAAGATTTTAAATAATTTTAAAGTAGTTGAAGGGATTTCAAAAAAAAAGATTCAAAAGAGTTTAAAGATTTTCAACAAATTTTACAGGATTTCTGAGGTTTCAAGTGATTTTAAGGAATTACTAGGGATTTGACGGGATTTTAAAGATTCTTTTTAAAGGATATGAAAATAATTTAAAATATTTCAAAAGATTTAACAAAAGCTGCAAGTGTGAAATAAAAATATTTTGATTGATTATTCGGAAAAGTTTTTTCAAACCGGAAATGCAATTCCCGCATCAAAAATAAAGTCAAGGACAATTCCCGGATTTTTTTCAATTTCTGGATTTCCTCAAATTCCCGCACAGTAGACACCCTGAGAACGTATAGTTGAATTATTATTTTGAACATTTGTTTTTTATGCTCACAGTACCAGGAACTAAATAAAATTGAAAATTAATTAACGTTTAATAATATTAGTCTAGTCAAAACTAGTATTAATTTCAAGTGGATTCCTGCTAGAATTTGAAACTTCCGCACTTTGAAACTTGTACTTAGGAATTCAATGCAAGAGTGATGTCGAAAGCATACCAAAACTCGCTGAGTGGGCAGAAGTAGAACGAAATGCATACGTCGTGTCACTCGACGTTTCTATTTAGCAGAAAACGATGTACACGTATTTCGTTTACAACGTGGTCATGAATTTCGTAGTATCTCCGAATTTAAGTTTTCAGAACCCTCCGGAATGTAAACTGCCATTGGTCAGTTTTCCCGTGGAAATACAACAACCTACTTAACCCCTTATTTCCAAATTATACGAATTACCCAGTAAAATTTACCGGGTGAAGTTTAATTCTCTGAAAATATTTCAATGATAACAGACCAGAGGCAAAATGCTCTCGACAAATTATGTTAAACCGCATTTTAACAGCAAAGCTACGTTGAAAGCTTTTCATTTCACACTTGAACATTACAAATATTTGCATTAACGAGTATTGTTAACGGACCAGGAGATCGTATATGTGGAAGTCAATTATAGAGATGTTTCGAAAAGAATAGCTTCAGCAAATAAAAATATGTGGGCGTCCGCATGAAAAGGGCCCTTATTATCGGTTTTAGTTTAGGAGATATTCGCGTTTTTCTAGTTTAGGGTCGAAATTGACAATTTTCGAATTGGCGTGGGTTAAACGTCCGTCAAACACATCAGCTGATGTTTTGCAACAATTTCGATTTCAATCAAATTTTTTATTTGACGTGAAAGTTTCCATAAATAAATAACTTTTTCGTTATAATTTTCGTTTAAATAAAAGTTTTATTATTCTTTGAACTCAGTTTGTAATAATATTGTACATTATTGGCATAATTTCAGTTCAAATGAAAATTGACCTATCTCAAATTTTAAGAACGTCAATTGTTTATAAGACTTATAATTTCAGTTAAACTGAAAATATTATTGCTGACTAAATTAAAATATTAATAATTTTAGATGTTCGCAAAACAAAAATGATTAAAAATGATCTCTTTATTTGCAATTTATTTATTTCATTTAAATATTTTTGTTAGGATAAATTTTTTCAAACGTTTTTTCTCAAATTTCAAATTTTAAA
>JAUESH010000020.1:9106061-9133411 GCA_032275165.1 Synergus magnus | reverse complement strand
TAACTTCCGACTGTAAGTGTATTTTTTGTTTACCTAAACTTTAACTTTGATTTTCTCGAAATGTGGTTTTATGAATTCCAACTTCAAAAGTGCCCCGGTGACAGGTTTTTTGACATAAAGTGTTTAGTCAAAGGAAGATATATTCCTTCCAGTGGCGCTTCGATTTTTTTTTCAATATAGGGTATTTTCCCTAATATATGATTATTATAGTATTTAAGTATATGATTTTCAGATTTTGGGGTACATATAGAAGCGAGCTCAATTAGCATTTTCGGAAGCTGTGTAGATGCTATATAATCTTTACCCATATAATGGAAACTACATATAGGAACAAACATGCTGTATTTCATCGTAACCAACCTTGGTTGTAATACAAGGGATGAACGTTTCTATGCGTAAACGTGAACCCATAAAACGGGCTAACTGCGACTACACTATCCAAAACCATTAACCAAAGAGCTTTTTCTTTCTTTAGGCATGGATTTTCCAATATTGCAAGGGTGAAGCGCAAACAAGCTTAGGCTGTAAGTTGCAAATTTTGAATCTACACAGTAGGTTCTTTCATTACTCAGATTATATGCTTTACGTAAAAAAGTAGATCTTTTTGAAATTTCAAGATATAACAAACTACCCGTACAGAAATTGCCTTATTCATTTTTAAAATGAACCCCATTTTTAAAATGGGGTTCCGTTATCATCAAAATTTCTGTACGAGTAGTTCTATTACAAAAAATAAGTTGTTAAAAATTCTCTTTTTACTTTTTTGTACTGAAATGGAATTTTAAACAAAAAGAAATGTGCGAATCGACCTCAAATTCAAAGAATTTAGAAAAAAATAAAAAGTTTCACTCCATTCGAGGACTTTACTCGAAACTCAAGTTTAACGCGAAATATCTGCTTGATTGAATTTCTAACTTACTTTCAGGGGGAAGCTTATATACATCCACTGTAAGTGCACTGCATACAATAATTGCTCTACAGAGGAAAAGCATACGGAAGAACGAAGAAGCCGAATTTTGGTATGTTCCGGGAAACTCAAAAGTTACGGAAAGAGAAACAGAACATCAATTTCCGACATTACTTTACAATTCGCCGAGTTTTATTTTTCCAAATAGACTTGTCTGTGGCAAGAAAACTTAAACGACATTGATATTGCAATCTGCTTTTTCTCTTTCCGCAGTTCACGCAGAAAAATTGTATCATGTAATCTAAATTATACACATTGTAGAGAAATAAAACACGCTTTTTATCTTAAAATTCTTTTTGTTTTCATTGTACATTGTACAAGAAACTAAAAATATTGCAGTTGTTATATGTTATATGTTATAGGTATGCTTCTCATATATTTTATAATTTTTTTTTGCATCATATTTAATTTTTATATTTTTAAAACTGCAGATTTTAATTAGAAAGGGTTAATGATTTGTACAGCTTTTAATTTAAGTTGTCGCTCTAGGTACTTACACACAAATCCGCGCTTTTTTTAACACGATTTTCCGAATCGTGCAAGTGCTTCTCATTCTCGTTAATTAAGGGAAACTCATCAAATTTATAAGAGATAATTTTTAGTTTTTCAACATTTATTAAGTCAGATTCAATTACGCGGCGATATTATTTTTATTATAATTATTTTTTGCACCACAAAAAATAGGGGCAAGCATGTGGCACAACTTTTCCGGAATACTTAAATTTTTGCACGTTCCTCCTAGACTGTTGTACTGATAGCGGAAAACTTGGTCACTTGGTTGATAAATCGATGGTCAATTGATAATTTTTGCACCCGTCAAAATTTATCGTCGCGGCACAATGAGAATTGTGTCAATTGTGAATTGACGGTTTTTAACCACTTGTACTACTTCGCTGCCGCGTTTTCGTGACTGCGCTGATACACCGATATGTATTTTATATTTTATTTTTTATATCTTACTTTTATTACATGTATCAAGAAAAATAATTTCATTCTCAAGAAGTCAAGTAGTCGATCATTTTCGAGTATAAGTAAAGCGTAGAGAAACAGTAAAGTACAAAACTCAAAGAAAGATTACCAAAAGTGGAAACTTTACTCTGAGAGTAAAAAGGAGGAAAATCGAACTTTTCACTTTTTCTTACGTCTTTTACGTCAAAAGTTTTTCACACTTCCAACTCGATCTTTACTTTTCAACTTTTGAGAAGTATGATTAATAAATTTTAGTCGAACAAATGTTACACTTAGAAACATTTTTATTTCTTTACTTGACTCTTCATTTTTGTTTAATAATATTCAATTTAATAATTTTCTATTATGCGCAATGTTAGGGTCAATTTATTGCCATTCATGTTGTTAAAACAGGACACGGATGTTGCGTACTTACTTTCCAACCGTGAAATTTTTAAATTTTATAACAGCACGCTCTGCAGTATCTTAACATAGAAATAAAAAGAAAAGCATTCTAAAAGATGCTTTTCGCGTGTATGTCTAGGACATTATTCTTCTTGTTTGAATTTCATGTAAGTTATATTGCGGATGCATTACGCATAATAGTTATCGTTTCACTTCTAATACCTTCTCATATTTGATAAGTTAGGCGTTCCATATCAAAAGGGTCTATATCCATTTTTTTCCGAAAATGAGTTTTTTGTGAATACTGAAAAGTTTGGAAACATGGATATAGGCCCTTTTGAAATCTAGCGCCTCAAGTATGTCAATAATGGAAGAAATTTTTCCGTCATAAAAATTTTTAATCGGGATTTACTTCATTTTAATGGACGATCAATTTTTCCGGGTAAAGTAAAAAATAGACTGGGTAAACGATTTCGCAGTATCTATCATCTGCCTGGTCGATTTTTCCGTAAACTTCTGCGAACACGGCAACTATATCTCGCGCTTGATCTTCAAAGCCGTAAATCATGGACAGAGGATTTTTCCCTCTTTCGATTAAAGCTCACCGAGACACGCTCACTTCCGCCTCGACGCGGGTATTTTATATCGCATACCTATATTAACGGCTCTTATTTAACTGAGAATGAAATAGTGTGTCATCGAAAAATTATAACTCGCATTATGAAACGTTAACATTTACTATTCATGTGCGAATATAATTAGGAAATTAGCATATCATTTCCGAATCACAATGCGGATTCCGAGTGTTGTTACAATCTATAGTAGGAATTTAACATCAATTTGGCAAACGTTATGTCAGAAATTTCAGCTACAAAAGCATAATTCAAGCTTCCAAACTATTTGGACTTTCAAAGTTCACGGCTTTCAAGTTTTAAGGCCATCAGTTCTTAAAGTTACAGATTTTGGAATCCTCTGGTGTTCCAATTTTCTAAGATGTTCACGCTGGCCTAATTCATTATTTTCAAAAGTCAAAGCTCTCAAGGACTTAAACTTTACACTGTGTGGTGTAAAGTTCATGTAACTAGAAGATTATGTCAAGTCAAAAGCACTACGTCAGTAGTAGGTTTTTCTTATAATAATTAATCAATAATTCTGAAGCCACTAAAGAGTTAGGAAGTTTCCTCTTGAGTATAATATACAAGATTTATAGCGACACAATGCGTCATAACGTTTACACCCACCACTTTCTGTATGTCAGGTCGCTGCGTATTTAATCCTACCAGCGGATGAACTTTACGAGTCGTGTGTAATCGTTAATCCACAAACTAAGTAGAGTCTAACTCGCAAACTCAATAAAGTTTTTAATGCACATTGAAACTAACATGTCCTAATTTGAAATTTTTCATCAATTAATAAACATGATCCACATTACTAATCGTTGATAATTTATACGAAGCACTATAAATTATTCACATTTCAGGACAGGATCTAATTAGTAACAAAAACGTTAATGCAAGTTCCTAGTATGTGGGTTGTAAATCTAATCAGCAGTGTTTTAATGAGTTTTACGTCTCTTGATGCTGTAATATTGAAATATGACACTTGGCAACGTGGGAGTAAAAGTCACAGAAATCTAATTAATGTCATTTGGGACAAATGTTTGGAACGTCAACTGGACCGGGTGCTGAATTGTCGGGAGCAAATATCAGAAACCATACAATTTATCAATGTCATCCAATCAGCTCTCATCTTGAAAGAATCATCCGACTAGAATTTCCATTCAAGTTTAAAACACCCATTGTAATTTGTTGCACGAATATTACTTCCATTGCAATCACCTGTACCGTCCACGCGTTGCAAAGACAAACGGGACTTGAATTGGTTCTCGTTTGTTCTCTGAACAAAGTTCCACTTGGGTGAATTTAATTGTTTATTTCAGTCCAACAAGAACCTTCGTAGAAACGTTTATTTTTCATTTAAACTCTGAACAACTCCTCTTAAGTGCTTTTTAAATATAAAGCTCAGTTTTTCCAATCAAAAAAACCTCTGTATTTAGTTGCAATTTTCCTTGGGATATTCAGTTCTGATCGTTTAAGTTATGAATTTTTACTTATTTCTTTTGCTGCACTTGATCTGATGCACTTATCAGATTGAGCAAACTAATTTGTTTCGAAGCGGGTTTGCCAAGAAAAAATTGCTAGGAAAAACATTACGACCTCTTTCCGCACTGGCGGTTTCCATTTGCGGGGGTTATATACTGAAAACCATGAATCCGGACGATTGGCAAGAGTGTGAGGACACTACAATAGCCTGCATTGTCATCTTCTACAATTTTCCACACTCAGAATCGCTTCCAGTATATTCATCATAGATATTGTTGTCGATATATAAATAATCATTTTTCTTCCACAATTCAGTCTCTAGCTTTTAAAAATAGTCCCTGCAAAGAATGATGTGTGTGCTTTTAATCCGGAAGTGGATCTATTGGTTAACTTTCTCCAGCGTTTTGGTCCAAATTTGAAGTAAAAGTCACCCTTTGGGATATATTGAGAATGCAAAATACATTAAAAAGCGGAATGCATTAGCAATACTATTTTTTGTTAGATTTTTAATTAAAATCCTTCCTACTTCAGTTAAAGTCAATAGAAACGTTCTTTCAAATACAGTAAAATTGAATTTTACGCGCACTTTTTTAAAATGTGAAATCGTAAACGAGACTTTTTCTGATTATTAAACATTTTTTATTCATTTATTTTTTTAAATCCAATTTGTTTCACTCTTGTTTTAGTTAAATTATGATCAATCAATAAACCGATCAACAGGAATCTTCATTTCTGGAATTTATGATGTGCCTACTATAATTTTCAATGTCCACACTTTACCATAATAAGCATCTGATAACTTTGTACGCCAGGCTTCCGTCAAAAGTGAACAAATACTAGAGATTACGTGCATCTAAAAGTCCGTAATTATGCTTCGGTTGGTAAGTCAGCAAAATTACTATGAAGAAGTGCGTAAAAAGACATGCGTCTCCTTGAGTGCTCTAAAATAAATTCTAAACGCGTGTACGCAAGATATGAGCCATTATTTTTTAGAACAACTTCATATTTTTTTTATAACGTGTCGTATGCAGGTATTCGTAAATAGCTCGCTATATCCAGTCATAGCTCAATACAAAAGGCTCAACAGAGCTGTGGTTATCTTTTTAAAAATCATATCGCGTAAACCCTCGAGCGTGGATAAGTGAGATTGACAAAAATAGAATTCTCGTCGAGGGGTAAAGCTCATTAACACTCTTGGCATATGCTATCTATTTACCCTTTCAATTTTGCGCGAAAATTCTTTGTTTTTTTATATTTCAATATTGAAATTGGACTAAATTTCGAAAAAAAAGGGGATTTTAATTTCAGAGGATTCTTGTTTAAGAAAAGAATGATTTCATGGACTTTGAAAAGCAAAGATAATACGCCTTCTTTGATATTTTTCACTGCACGTCTACCTTTTTGCGCTCATGCTGGCATCTTTTTGTCTTCCCCTATCACTATCGAATTTCGTCTTGAGGACAATGCGAACTCGCGACGCCTTCAAAAAGAGATTGAATAGCTATTGTTAGGAGAATGGTTTAACGCGACTCGCAAAAATAAATCTAGTGTAACACTAATTACAGAGTTTTTCAAGGAGGATAAAAGATCAGAGTGGAAAAACTTCATTTTCCGGGATAAATGTAATTTTTTCCTTTTTTTCGAAATGCGATATTATTTAGCTTCTCGTATCTAGTTTTTCTTATTTCAGGGATCACAATGGTTCAGAAGTTCAATTATAGGGAAAATAGGGGATTTTTTCATCGAAAAAAGGGAATTTTTTGTTTAAAAGTGGGATTTCTTTTTCTTTTTAAAATACCAGCGTAATGAAAAAAAAAAAAGTTAAATGTAACACTCTAGGGGTGAAAGAATTTTTTTTCCTTAACTTTGTATTTTTTAAAAACTGATAACTGAGAAAATTCATCTTTAGATATAAAACAGCCTAGCGGAACCTCTAAACAATTTTTTTTAAATAAAAGAAAATTTATGGCAGTATTTTTTCACTAAACCGAACAAATTTAGAGAGTAACATTTACAAAATTCAGAAACTCGCTTTTTTTGGGCACCCTAGTATATAATTTTATTCAGTCTCATTTACTGAAATTAAATGATAAGAAATGCACTTCCCGCATCAAAAATAAAATCAAGGACAATTCCCGGATTTTTTTTTGCAATTCCCAGACATTGAGGCGCGCATTTTTGATTAGTAAAAGAAAACTTAATCGCAGCCTAAAAAAATAGGGAAAAAAGTGGACAATAGTCTCAAATATACACTGAAAGACTTTTTTTTTCAATAAATGATAAAAATGTATGAAACTTTAGTATACTCTGTATGAAAACATTGAAAAATGTGAAACTTTTATAATTACTGATATTAAAGTACGAAAGTTTAATACTTTCGTACTAAGAATTAGTATTTGAAATACGAAATATTATGAATCTGTATTTGAAAAATTTGAAAATTTGAAAAGATTATTTCAGTTTCTAGACATCTTTATATTAATGTCGCCGGTTGAAAATCACTATATCAATTTTTAATATGAAGTCACATTTTTCAGTGTTTTCATACAGAGTTATACTAAAGTTTTATACATTTTTATCATTTATTGAAAAAAAAAGTCTTTCAGTGTAGGGATTATAGGGGATTTTGAGAAAAATAGGGAAAAAAGGGGAATAGGGGAATGACTGTGATCCCTGTTATTTACTGGCGGTTGAGTGAGAGAGAATGAGACAGTAAAAAGTGAAGGATATTTTTTGGTTATAAAGTTTGCAGGATCGTAAAACAGAGACTCGATGTACTGACTGATATGGTAGGTTGGCATTACTAAGAAACGCCTTTAGAAGGCAAAGGAAACTTGTTTTAAGAAGTAACAGCGACGTTTAGCGCCCGTCGTGAGTCTTCGAGTTTCCAGAGTTTCATTCTCGTATGCAACTTAGCATTACACCCACGAGACAGGCCGTCGGCCGTTTTGCTTGAAATATTGAAGCTGCATATATGACCAGTCATGACTTGAAAGCAGACTGCTGGGAATATGACACCTATATACTTTTCTACATATGTAGGAAGCTTTTCAGCTACTCTATAACCATCTTTCCATTTCAAGAAAGAAACTTCCTCGATTCAAAGATCTTTGTTTAGGTCAAATTGCAAATATTACGTGCGACATTAAGTTTAAATTTTAGTCTTAATTTAAATTTTAATTTAAATTCGGACTCACAGATAACGTTGAGGTGTGCGTTGGCTCGAATGGCTTTGATTCTGAGAAATGGTCCAACCTGACACTGATATTCTCCATCGTCGCTTAAAGATGCATTTGTTATCTTCAAATTGTAGACACCAATAGTTGCATCTCCCACCAATTTTAATCGCGGGTATCCCACTATTTCACCATCTGAAATTTATAAAAAATAAAGAAGTTTTGAAGAAAAGATAAACAGGGTGGCGATCCGGCGGACGATTTCAAATTCCCGATCATTTCCCAGTTTTCCCCTGTCAAGTTTTTCAATTTTCCCGGTCAAATAAAAATAACATATTTATATTTACCACAAAGCGCAAAGATTTATTTTCATCCCTTTTAAATCCCTAAAATCAATCAAAGTCTCTCAGCATCCTTTGCAATATTTTTAATACCTTTAAAGTCTTTTTATCCTTTGAAATTCTTTAAAATCACTTACTAAAATCTCTTGCAATCCTTTAAAGTCTCTTTAAAATTTCTTTAAATATTATCTGCTAGTAAATAAATAAAAATTTTGAGTTTTGGGAAAAGATTCACCCACTGCTCTTTGCTGCCCAAATGTATTTTATTTATTAATTTACGAGAAAGTTGGCAGAATATATGTGACTAAAGTCACGCCTTCCATTTCCCCTTAATCCAATAAATGAATTAAACTACCGGTTTTTTAATTAAATTTCCGGTCATTTCCCGGCCTTTCCCGATACTGGGTACTTACTTGGTTGGACGACGAAAGCGAATCCATCTTTGGCCCATTGAACTGCTCCAACCCTGTTATCAACTGCACACTGTAGAGTAACGTCGCCACCCTCCGATACTGAAGTATTCGCTGGTCTTATTCTAAAAGATTGTGATACCCCTGAAACATTCAATAAGTAAAATAAATTAATACTTCAATTAAATGAATAAAATTACAAGTTTTTTAAACCGTAAAAAGATAAAAATGTTCTCAAATTTTAAAAAGATTACTACGACAATTTCTTAGCAATATATGAGAGATATAAATGTTCTATTTCCTATATCTGAAAGATGTCTAATAATAACTCTCCTCAAACAATATTTGTAATTTCGCCTTTTCTTTACCTCAAGCGTATTTTTATCCGATGTCTCCTTTCAAGAGACTCATTGAATTCCAATATACTATCTATAGCAAAAAGTCGAACAACTCCTCTAAAATTGACTTAAATATTACAGACGCAGTACTCCAGGATCTGCGAGAAACTTTAGTTTTCTCTCTCGCTTATTTGTCCGTTCTTAAAAAAGCAAAGTGCTATTGACATTGTGTTCAGTCCTTCGTTTATTCAGTGGGAAATAAAATACGTTTGAAATTCGAGAAAGACCGATAAATCCATCTTGAATTGTTTAGTTTTCCTTTATCGGTCAACTGAACATGAACTCTCGTATTAATTTCCTAAATTCTCCTGATTTCTATCTTCTTCCCCTAAGCAAAGACACAATACATACTATTTCCGGTTCTAGACATTTTTTCTCTCAACTTACTTCTCCTGATGAAATTAAAATGTTCAATTTACAAGAAAGTTTAAGATACATAAAATGTGAAAAGATAAAAAAAAAATCAAGAAGGAGTGTCAAGATACATTTCTAGTGGAGTATCGTTCAAGCGAGTACTTGCAAGAGCACTTTACTCGACAGAATGAATATTCGAGTACAAACATGCAACACAAATGCCAGAATAACCTCCCTTATTTTTCCCTTATTTCTTCTTTTTTCTCTCCTACGACCTCATATTTTGTCAGCGTGAAATAGCGAAGAGTCTTCCTGCAATATAGCAGTTGGTTCTCTTTCCCTCCGAGAATTCGGAATTCGAAAAACTAGTTTTCCCTTTCACCTTCCTGCGGACGTGACAAACAACAACTATCTCAACTATTCGATACTCGCTTCATTAAATTCTGTAATTCCGCTTGGGTGATTTTACTTTTCCCTATTGAGAGTTTCAACTTCAATTTTTAGAATCCCACTATTGTATTTTCAGATTGAATTCTATTCTCAGGAAGAAACTAGCAATAGTTCCTTAAGGGGTAACATCACTTTGTCAATTTTTTTTTATTTTTCAAGAAAGGATCAGGAACAAGAGAATTTTCCACTGGAAAGCCAATTGTATGGTCTAGACATCGCAGATTAAAGGTAAAGAATAAATTTCCTTGACATTTTAGTACTTGCAATTTCAAACGCGTTTTCCTCAAACCCATGTTTTCCGAGCTTAGCGCTTACATTCACCAATTCTATTAACGATTTACTACCGATTTTTTTATCAAAAAGAGAAGGCTTACCTTCAAACTAACACCATTTTTTTAGAAACAATGTTTAGAGAAAATCCTACGATTTTTGCATATAATTTCAAAATATTTTTCGTTTTTTGTTCAAGATGTTTTGCTGTGAGGTACGCTAAAGGAAGATTAAAAAAAAGAGATTCAACTGCGATACTTGCCGCCCTCTGGATTAGCATCTAAAAAATTAAAAAAAAAATTTTTTAAGTACTTTAAGACTTATATTAACATGTATATAAAACCGAGTTACATTATATTAAACAATTTTCATAAAAACAAACTCCAAAAACGACCCTTAATTTAGTGCACATTTATGCATATCTTAATTTTTATAAACTTACATATGTATTTATACCTTTCGCTAGAGAGTATTATACATTCCTAATCGATTTGGACACACCTCAACTCGTTCGATAATAATCGAAGAAGAGCTCATTCAAAGGATGCTGCACAACGCCAAATTGCATTGGCGTATGCATTGCATTACGTGCACCAGTTCACTGCAAAATGGGGAAACTTTAGACTGCATAAAGCCATGTCTCGCAAAATGTATCTTGATATGGAGCTTTACGAAATTGCGACGCCACACTGATCTTTACGCAAATTAGGTTAACGTCCAGTTCTCTGTGTTCCATATTCGCACCTTGAAACTGGAGTTACCAGAGATGTAAATTTCGTGAAATAAGAACCAAATACTTAATTAAATTCATGAAATTTTCAAAATTACGGCAATTTTTCATGTTTTCAGGACTATTGTACTTCAAGGGATTTCATAGAGGCTTTAAGTGATTTTAGAGAATTTCAAGATATTTTAAGGAACTTCAAGGAATTTTAAGAGATTTCAAGAGATTTTAAGGAACTTCAAAGGATTTTTAAAAGAAGTCAAAACAGTGTAAGGATTTTCAAGAGTTTTCACAAGATTTCAAGGGATTTTTAAAAGAGATTGATAGAGTTACAAAAAGGATGTTCCAGAGATTTATATAGATTTCACAAGATTTCAACACAGAGAAACCTGTAAAATCAATTTTTCCTATAGACTGCGTTGCAATTTGAGGACAATTGTCATATTGAGAATTTTTACTATTGAAAATACTAAATTTAGAAAAAAAAATGAAACTTTAAGATATATGGTATTAATGTATCATATATTTTTTTGTAAAATTTAGTATTTTCACTAGTAAAAATTCTCATTATGACATGTTTGTCCTCAAATTGCAACGCAGTCTAGGAAAAATTGATATCATTTTATAAAAAATTACGTGTAATATAAAAAGTTTCTCCGTGAAGACAACTTAAAGGATTTCATCAGATTTTAACTGACTTTAAGGAATTTTAAAGGATTTTAAGATATTTCAAGTGATGCCAAGTGATTGTAAGGAATTTTAATGGATTTCTAAAGAATTCAAAAGAGTTTAGGGATTTTGGAGAGATTTCAAGACATTTTAAGTGACTAAGAAATTTCAGGAATTGATTTTAATGTAGATGAAATAAAATGAAATCTCTTAAAATTACTTGAAGTTTTTAAAAATGTTTTACATTTAGTATCCCTTAAAATGGGTTTAAATCCTTTAATTTTTTTATCCCTTGAAATTCCTTAAAATCACTTAAAATTTAAAATTCCTCTAGATTCTATGACATCTTTTAAAATCCCAGGAAACGCCGGGTAAATTTCGATATTTTTATTCCAATAAATGTAAAAAAAAATCGTCAGACTAGACGTCCGAAACTTCAAAGGTCAACATTGTACGGTAACTTTTGCTTTTGTAAAGCTTGGTGAAACTTGGATTCGCAAAAGAATCAGAAGTACTCGTAGAATTATATTTAATACTTTATCTGAATTTATTATTTTGCAATATTTCCACAGAGATAAAATACTCCGGCGGTTTTATATTCAATTCATTTCTCGCATTTTTCACTCATTGATTGTGCGGATTAATCAGAGCTAGATATTCGGAAAATATTCAGAGCTCACTTTTAGTGAGGAAATATAACGAGCCAATTGTCCTTCGACACATTTTGAAGCAGTTGGTTGCAGTTTCAGTATCGGTTTCTACAACAAGTGATATTTATATCTTTTTATGTCCCTTTTTTTATTCTTTTATTCTAACAATTTTAAAGTAGGTGAATTTGAAATGCAGTAAAATCGTAAGCACAATCTTGAAGCAGTTTCACGTATAGCTTATCCGCGTTTTCAGCATCCCTAAGGGTCTTAAAGCGAAAAGTACACGTGGCACAGTGTCACGCGTCATACAAAACTATCTTGGGGAATTTTCTAGCAAGTTGACTTAATCCCGCGGGACATTTCTCCGGAACGTGAGTAGAACAACCCCCTTCCTTTGATATTTAAAGTTACACGAGAGCGTGACTTCATACCCACGATTCACTCCAAATGTCGCTCTCTCTTATCATTTTCTTGACACATAATTTACTCTTCTATAATTCTCCTACGACTCTAGTTATAACGTTTATGTCAAGAAATTTTCCTGAAATCTAAAAAAGACTTAAGTTTTTAAGGGGTTAGGCCAGTCTAGCGAAAACAAAAAAATATTTTGGGAATTTTTTCAGCGGCACCATAAAATAAATCAAAATCCTGAAAAAGGTTTTTATTATACAACTAATGGACTATACAAACTAACTTTTCCAAAGTGATACAAAACAAAATGGCGGCTGTACGCGTTTTTTTCGAAATCACATTTTTTAAGTCGGCCGGACTCATAATTCAAACAAATTTTCACCGATTGACTTGTAAATTTAACTGTATATTTAAAACTACATTCTTTACAGAAGTAGCTGGGATTTTTTCATTATATTGCGTAGTTCTTTTCTTATAAATAATTTTCTGACGGTGAAGATTTGTTTGAGTTATGAGTCCGGCTTTGTTCGGTTTTGTTTTGTATCGCTTTGGAAAACTTAGTTTTTATGGTACATTAGTTGTATAATAAAGACTTTTTTCAAAATTTTGATTCATTTCACTGTTCGGCTGAAAAAAATTCCCAAAATATTTTTTTTCCGACGCTAGAATGGCCTAAACCCTTAAGCTGCCAATAACCCCCAAATATAACTTAAAATGACTGACAAAGGAGACTTTTTCTTAACGTCTAAATCTTTCAAGGGCTGGAAATATGTGCGATGGAAGCCAACGTTAATTTCCACATCTTAAATTAAGAGCCGTCTGAAAATCTGACAATGCGACGCTCTCATTGCCGCATAATAAATCCCTTTGGGCTTATAATTGAAGCAGTCGTCTTACGATGGGGTGAAGCGCGACGTGTTAACGAGCTATATAAACCCTGCGTACATTTCGCACACATTCTCATTTAAATGGTAAGTGCATGTACACAGGCTAAATAATATAGGGGTATCTTGTATGGGCGTAACAAAACCATAAGTTGTACGCTGTTTTTTAATTTGCAACGTTAAGAGCTGTGTATATGTGTGTATTCTATGTGCAAAGGGTGCAAGATAAAACCTCTTTGAGCGAGAATGCATTATTTCTTAGGTTATTAGGGCTCAACCGTAAAAAAACAGACTTATAAAAATAAAATCACGGATTTTGGATATTATAAATAAAAATATACGAATAGGGGTTTAAAATATTATTAGAAAATAACATTAAGTTAATGACAGATGAGATTTATAAAATAATAAGGCCAATGCTCGGTCCCATTTAACAAAAGAGATAAATCAATAAATTATAGAGAAAAAAGTATATAATTATAGCTGGTCAAAAAGTGAAATTCTGAAAATTCAAAATTTAGAGTGGGAGAAACAAAATTAATTGAAATGCGAATAAAGTATTTTTGCCCAATGGAAAGTCGAAAAGGTCTTTAATGCAGGAACAGTTTCTTTTATACAATTCTCTGAATTATTCATCGTGCAAAATAGACCTAGAGTCTTTCATTTCAAATGCAGAAGAGATCATAAAATTCTTTTCCTTTGATAATTTTCATCAAAGGATTGTGAAAAAGAGGAGAAATGTGTAGGGACCTAATCAGGATAACAAGCCGACTTCCAAGGTTGAGACATATAGTAGTTGCATTTCTTAATTATGAAAATGGTGAATTATCAAAGACCGTGGCGACTGTACCGAGAAGCTGTTGGACCGGTTACGGATGCTGTGATGAAGACGAGGAGTGAAACCGTCTTTTCAAGAAACAAATAATCTCTTTTCTTAATGCGGTTGGCAATCGTTCTCTATTGAATTTATTCGTAAAATTTCCATTTTCAGAATTCATTATAATGTTCTCCATTTCAAATTTATTAATTAAATATAAGCTGCGATGATTGCCACCAAGAAATATTTCCAAGTTTGAGTATGTGTCTTAATTAGGTGCACAGAATGTGGACGGAAATTAAAATAGAAGTGGAGTTTAAAAAATACTAGATTCAAGAGATATGCAATTCTTAATTACCGCATATACTCTCAAAAGTAGTTTAAAAAGAAAAGAAAAACGCTAAAAGCATAAATTTTAAGGTGAATAACAAATATAATGTATAATTTAAAATAAAATGAATTCTACAATAATAAATGTAAATTAAAGAAGAAATAATTCACTGAGATGGAAGGTGCAAATGATAATTTGAAGTGCACAATATTTCGTTCTAATTAGTTTTTTACAAATCTAAATTCAGCTCTCACAAGAGCAAAAATGTACGCGCATTTATGCGATAATCTTTTTTCCTCGGTTTATTAATGAGACAGGAAGCTCCCGTAGCAGGTCTGAATCCGGTTCTGGCACGAGATATGGTCCACTACTTACGTACTTGTCGGTACCTATCGTACTCAGAAGGAAAATGGTTATCAAGATGCAGTTGCCTACCCTTCTATGTTCAGACGATTCTCATCCGGACTATAGAATCTTAACTAAGCTGCGAGCAGGAAAATAGGACCTTTCGTAAAAACTTTATAACCAATTTTCTCAGTTTCATGATCTCAGCGCTTTGGCTGCAGAAGCTCGGAAAGGCCTCGGGTGGTTTCGGCCTCAACCAGGATCACCAGTTCGATTATCGATAAAAGTGAAAAAGTAAATTAGCTCATCGCAAACTTGAACGAATTTGAAACTTCTTTCTTTTCACTTGGCTTTCCAAGAAAAGTACAGAGCGAACTTTTCTGAGAAAAGCGTTCAAGGGAGTTATAGAATTGAATCTGGTTCCGAGCTTTAGAGCATTTGTGAAGATGATGTCAACCGATTAAGTTTTATAAGATATTCTTTTTCCTCGACATTTATCTTACAAATTGCTGTGTCATTCTTTTTTAGTCAAGATTATTTTCAAAACATAATTATTGTAAAGTTCCAAAGAAGGCAAACAATTTTTTCAGAAACAAAAGAGTTTCCGAAAAAATGTTCGGAACTTGTTTTATAAAATTTATTTCAGAATGTAGCTTTGTTGTGACTGTAAAAACTTTTTTAAGAGTCATTTTTTAAAAATTATGCTTGAAATCTTGAAGATTCTGAGCACTGAATAAACTTCAGTTCCAAGTTTTTGTTGGTACTTGATCATAGTTTCTGGTCCCTGATGACGAAAACACAGGGCAAGAAGGCGAAGGCGCGTGAGCGGATTATGATATACGCGCATAGTTGAATGGGAGTTTGAATAAACTTGGCTCCCTAACGACCGAAGCTGCCAGGTGAGCATTATGATCTCAAGTCTTCTGTCTTTTTGGCTTTCCAAAGACGAACTATTCAGACTTAAGAGTGCCTTTCGGGGCCTAATTACTCCCGCCTCTATGTGAGTACACTAATTGCAGGAAAAGTGTTCTGTCATCATGGTACCAATGAACCCTTCTTTCATTTCTTATACTTCTCGAGGGAAATTTTGATACCTTAAAATTCGGTTAAAAATTCAGGCATACTTCAATTTGAATGACGAAAAAAATTCCAGTTTACGAAATACTTTTAAAAAGACAATAAAATGACAAAAGAAAATGTTTTACAGGAATCAAAAAAATATATAGAGCATATTTACAATGAACGATGCATATTTTTCAGTGGTATTAGCGTTTGCTTTGTAGTTTGTACAGACAACCGGGAGAATCCAACTGTGCACACCATCAAGTTATTAAGGTCGCTCTGCGAAGCTCCCAGCTTATGCAAAAAAAAAAAACTTTTGTTTGCCTGTGTTCGCTATATTATAACTTTTATCTAGATTAAGCCCGTAATAAATTTGTAAACGAATATTTAATGAAATTATTTCAGAGAAAGTTGACGCAGTTAATACCGTTTGTTACCAGTAAACCGAAATGTGGTATGAAAATGAACCTCATCAAAAAATGCCAAATTGTGCTGACACTATCTTCGATAATTACAGAAGAAATTAGATCCTTTCCGGTTTCTGGCCGGAAAATCGAGAAAAACTAGCTTTCCGTATCTATATTCATGGATATACCTCGTGTTATATAATCGTTACTTTTCTTTTTGCTGATGAATAAGAGGATGTGAATGTGAAAAGGATACCTCGACTTTATATTATACATTTCTGCGGAGTTTGCTAAGGGTAATTCTCTGAATCAGTAAAAACCTTAATCTAAATGCTGCTCAGTTTTAAGTGGTGATTTCGCTCTTCGTTTAGGGGCTATTCCACTTTGAACGCTCGAAAATTTTGGGAATTTTTTCTGAGCATGCTTTGAAAGATATTGATATAAAACTTGTTAGGGGTGAATAATAAAGTCTTAAAATACATAAAAAAATGTTTGTTTATTTATTTTATTAAACTTTTGTGTACAAAAACCGCAGCTGAACGTACACTGAGAAAAAAATGCTGTTCAATCAAATGTGCGCACTTTCGCGCTCGTTCGAAAGCAGATCTTATTGATTCAAATAGATATACTGTGATTAAAATAGGTATACTATCGAATTCACAGCATCACTATCAAATTCACAGCATCACTTTCAAGCCGAAATATGCCGCTATTGTTTTATTGAATATTCATTTGAATCAATAGTATCTGCTTTCGAACGAGCGCGAAAGTGCGTACTTTTGATTCAATAGCATTTTTTTCTCAGTGTAACTCCTCGAAAAAATCGGTCGCCACGATATCTCAAAAAATACTGGACTGATACTTATGAAATTTAGAACACATATTCTAGATATAAATTCCCACAAGATGAACCAGTCTCAAGTTAAAATTTTAATGTTTACTATTTTTTTTGTACATAAAACGAAAAATAAACGATTTTTGTTTTTCACTGTTTTTGGTACAAAGAAAATAGTAAACATTAAAATTTTAACTTGAGACAGGTTCAGCTCGTGGGAATTTATATCTAGAATATGTGTTCTAAATTTCATAAGTATCAGTCCAGTAGTTTTTGAGATATCGTGGCGACCGATTTTTTCGAGGAGATACGTTCAGCTGCGGTTTTTTTACACAAAAGTTTAATAAAATAAATTTTAAAAAAATTATTTGATGTATTTTAAGACTTAATAATCACCCCAAACAAGTTTTATATCAATATCTCTTATAGCATGCACAGAAAAAATTCCCAAAAATAGCCTTTTTTTCGATCATTCAAAGTGGAATAGCCTCTTAACTTGTATGTATTTCTAGACTGATATTATCCATATTTTATATGTATGATACATTTACTAGAGTTTTTATGAGTTTTTGGTAATATACACAGAGAAAAATGGATATTCAACCTTAATATCTTGGATAGTGAACAGTGAGAGCCATCTAAGATATTCCGTCTAAGTATCTGGATAT
Organism: Synergus magnus; assembly: GCA_032275165.1. Taxonomy (NCBI): domain Eukaryota; kingdom Metazoa; phylum Arthropoda; class Insecta; order Hymenoptera; family Cynipidae; genus Synergus; species Synergus magnus. The sequence continues at coordinate 9,115,787 of JAUESH010000020.1, read as the reverse complement.
TAAGCCTCAATATCTTAGATACCTGCTCAAATAGGTGACCAACTATCTAAGATATTTTAGATATTCAATCTAAATATCCAAACACTAAGTTTGGAAAACGAGATAATTAGGCTGAATATTTATATACTTCGGATGAATATCTAGATATTTAGGATGAATAGATTTGTAATTCAATCTGGAAATTTAGATATATAAATAAGTTATCAATAAAATACTAGTCAAGAAGTTAAAAATGTGAACAATATATAAGACCTTGTCACCACACAAGGCATACTATTTCAAAGAAATCCTCTCTGCCTCAGTACTCTGGTCACGACGATGAGGTTTTGACCCATAGGATCTTGGCTCTTGAGACTAGCAGAGACTCTGTAAGCTCCGGATGTGAATCCGAATTTATCCCACATAGAAAGAAAAATACGATTTCCAACGACCCTGTAGACGCAAGACAATTCGATATTTTTATTTATCAATTTCCAACTTAAAGTTTACTCAATTTCCTCGGAGAGCTATTTTAAAAATGATTTCTTTTTTTATTTCAATTACGTTTAGTGTATTACTTTTAGAATTACGTTGAAATTTGATAAGCAGATTTTATTAGCCTCAAACTATTTATAACGCATTTAGTGCATAAAAGGAAGATTTTAGTTCGAATTTAAAATCCCTTTTTAAACAATCAGAACAACAATGAACTTAAATTTCGAGGATAGTAATGAAGTTTTAATCCGGGAACGGATTTTCCTTTGCGATTTACGTCACATTTAAAGTCTGCAAATAGAAAATCATTTTGTGTACTGCTATTTTCATGGCACACGTAATATTCATTCAATGACCGCATTCTCAAAAGGCAAACTTTCAATAGCTCACTCTGCATGCATAAAAGAGTGAAATAGTTCATAATTTTTTTTCAAGTCTTTCTTTGTTAGTTAAGTAAATTAATATTAGCATGAGAATCCTTTGAGCGGTTGAGAGTAAAAGCGGACTGAAAAAATAATGATGACAGCAAAATGGATTAAGGAGGCTGCGGGCAAAAACGGATTTTAATCAGAATTTCTAGTTGAAACAACTAATCTTCGATTTTCTCATTTCTTTTTTAACCCGATTTTGCCTGTAGCCTTCTTAACCCATTTTTGCTCCCACCATTTTTTTATTCCTCTTTTAACTTTCTGCGAATATGCATTCAGAGAAAATATGTCTAGAGGTAGCCAATAATCGTTAAATACGTAGTGAAAGAGAAAACAATAAAAAAGTCTCTGATATATAATGTTTAAAAATGTCTAACATTTTAAATATCCTCAAGTGATGATTAACGTCGTAAATAAAATATGGATTCTTTAATACAGATATTAAATCCTTAATCTGTTTGAAGATTAAATCCAGTACTGCTTCTATAGCTTCTTTCTAGCGAGTTTCATTATGTGCAAAATATCAACTACAGCTATAAATGATGTGCTTGAAAAAGTTGTTTTCTATTCGTGGCTCTCGCGGGCTTTTGACTCAGTTCGGAATTATTTTTCTGAGATCGGAAAGAATGAATTGCACGGCTTTGGGCTAAAGGGGGAAAGCAAAATGTGCGAAGGTAAAGGAAGTTTAAGGTACAGACTTTAGCTGGAGGCGGTCGAAACATCCCCAGGTCTGATTGTTTTCTGTAGATGACAGGATCTTGAAAACTTTTCAACTATAGAACGACGACCGGAAAACTTAGAGTTTTCAAAAATATAGCTTGGCTAATTACAACACTTATATGGGGTGTAAGAGTCTGTTGGTCTTGCACCGAACGGAAGATGTCAATTACGATCTGATGAAAATAATGACGAAGACGACCTTCAAGAAGTCTAAAGAAGCCTTTTTGGCTTCTTTAACAGGTCTTCGTATATGTTACACAAGGGCTCAAGTAATTTATGTGAGAATTCGTGATCCTAATAATTACGGCACTATATGGAGTGTACCTTGCTACACCGATATGCACCACTGCTCTGATTTATTGCGTTAATGGTCCCACTTTCGCATTTCGGTAGTTGAACACTTTCACGAACTTGAGGTTAAAGTGGATCCTGCAGAAGCTGCTAACAACCTTTGGCAAATTACACTGACAATGCATTGTTGAAAAATTATAACCAGAATTAGGGAATTTCAAAGGATTTTTAAGAGAATTTAAAAGAGTTTAAGGATTTTCAAGAGATTTCACAAGATTCACAAGACTGAAATATTTTAAACGATTTCAAGACATTTAGAATGTTTTTAAAGGATATCAAGATATTTTAAGTGTTTTTAAGAAACTTCAAGAGATTTTAAGAGATTGAAAGAGACTTTAAAGTATTTTAAAGAATTTCAAGGGATTTTAAAATTTCCTGAAATAACTTAAAATTCCTAGAATAACTTTATATAAAATATTTACAATCATTTGAAATTCATGAAAATCCCATGAAATCTCTTAAAATTCTTTAAAATCCTTTGAAATTCGTTAAAAATCGAAGAAAACACTTTGAAATCCCTTAAAATTCTTAGAAATTCTATGAAATTTCTTAAAATCCTTGAAACATCTTAAAAATTTCTAAAAAATCCAAGAAATACCATGGAATCTTTTTTTGTTCGTTATATTAATCAGAATTTGTGGTTAACATAAAAGAAATTTTTTAACAAGAAGAATCTAGTAACTTTAAGGCCATGTCATGTGATTTGGCGCTTGTAATCATATTTCAGGTTTTCAGGCATAACATTAAAAAACTAATAATTGAAATTAGTTTTTCGTAGCAGATAAAAGTAAAGAAAACGATAAGGAACGTTTATCTACTGGCTAAAATACATTTTCTCTATTTGTTTTCAAGTGAGATGCTTGAAAAAGTGGAAGCCGATAAGGTAGGAATCGGGTAATTAATACTTTTTTTTCAGTGTTTGACAAAAAGAATAAAATTGAACGAATCAGTTTCTGTGGAAGTTGTCCAACATCGTTAAGATTCATTGATATAGAGTCGCGAATTTGAAATGCGTCTGGGTTATCGAATATCACGAAGAAGCCTTTCTTCTGCATTAAATCTCCATGAGGTCGATCGATCTTTAAATGCAAATTTGAGAAGTCGATGCATGCATATCGTCGGCAGTGAGTAGCCCGAGAGAACATTCAAAGCAGTTTCTCTGAATTTCAAAACCTTGGCTTATCCGTCCTTTTAAAAGAACTATTACTTTCTGATAACGTTATCTTTCTACTACTTTTTTCGAAAAACATTATTCCTATATCACCAATAAAAATATAATTAGATTTAAACTGCAATTTCCTTCGAAAAAGCCATGGACGGATACAGGGGAAGGATGCCCCCCCCCAAGCCCGTCTCTGGATCCGCCCCTGGAAAAAGCTACACACTACATGCTGAATAAAAATATCAATATATTGAAAACTTAAATACAAAATCAATGTGTCAATCTCGCCAATTTTACGCTACAAACATTACTCTTTCAACTGTTAGTAATAATTTCTTGCATTTTTTTGGCAGAAATTGAAATCTCTTTTTAGCTTCACATCATTGGATAACATCTACATTGCAACATCCAGTAAAAATGGATTGCTTTTACATTTATCATCGAACTGTAAATACATTATCGTTTGAGTGCGGTTTGCATGAGCATGAAAATTGCGCTTACTCGACCGTAAAATACTAATATTATTGATTCTGAGAAAAGTGGATGAAGATTTGATAGCCATGAAATGTTTGCTTATTGATCCTACTTTTCTTTACGAAATTGTGTGCGGAAATGAATTCCTAAATGGAAAAATATGGGGCAACCATTCAATTGCTTAGCATAGCCATTTTTTTGATTGCGCGGAGCAAACTTTGGCTGCAGCGACCATAGATATGATTGTGCCATATTTTTCCATTTATATGGCTGGCCCAACCATATCTTTTCTCTCTGTGTATATTCGTTTTAAAAACAAAATATAACTCCATCTATTTATTAAATGCATTTAATAATTGGCGAGAAACGATTTTTCAGTAAATTCCACCTGACAAAGCCCGCTTTCATTGTTTTTGGTGGAAAATCAGTACCGTTGACAGATCATTTCCGGTATAATGGAGGACTGACGAACGAGAACAGAAAATATATATCCTAAATAATGAGTTTGGTATATTCTTCACATATTCTGTTGTATAATATGCAATAGATGATGAAATATAGAGAAGGAAAAATGATTATTCACTAAAGGAATTTTTTGATTAAATATATAAATATTATATAAAAAAAAGTATTAAGAATGCCACGCATTACTAATTAAGTTAGAAAAAGCCTATTGATTTAAATTTAGACGAGAAATATTTAGAGAGTAACTTCACTTAATTGCATAAGCTTTTCTTCTTTTTTCTTTACTTTATAGTTTCTTTTAGCGTTAGTCGTAGCAGAAATTGATGTTTTAGAAGAGTAGAGGGAAGTTATCTTGAAATTGGAAGCCCGGCCACGCTCGTATGCTCTTCAGAAGGAGTCGACCGATAGAAAACTTGGCCGACTGCAAATGAGAAAGCTCTATACGAACTTAGTAAAGAAGGTTGCTCATCGGCAGGCGCTAAAGCACTTTGCCAAAGACGTTATTCACCCCTCGTTCACGAATAGACTTTCTTCTTTTTATCATCTTTTAGCTAAATCTCACGCTCCGTTAAATTTTAATTTTTAAAAAATTCCAGCTTTATAAATAAGTGTCACATGTAACAATTTTAATGATTTTTCATATAAGACGCCGGGTTTAAAATAAAGAAGTTCACTATTCTGATTTAAAAAAGTATACTTATCAAATCAATTAATATTCATTAGTCGTAAACATAAATAATGCCTAAAATATTTGACTTTTTTAATCTATTCTCCACTCGAAGGATAAAATGTATTAAATTCAAAACACGTATTTCATAAGATTTCCAGGGATGTAGATACTTGGAAATATTTGTAGAAATTGGAAAGCATATAAAGAGGTTTGAAAGAATCCCAAGACCTGAGAAATCTCGTAAAGGGATGAAATTTATATGATTTAAGTTTTTAGCCTTATTGAAAAGGAGAAACATAAAAATATTTCAGGTAATACAATCCCAGAACTGACAGAGAATATATATATATATATATATATATATATATATATATATATATATATATCTAAAAAAATAATTTTGAAATATTTATTTTTTTATATATCTACAATATTTCATATTTTCTTCCAATAATAATGAAACAATTATGTATTTTCAAATTTTCTATACTTTCATCTCATGCATATATGCGATATCGAAATTGCATTTTTGAACATATTTTTCATAAAATAATCTACACAATTTATGTGGAATTCATTCTGTTTGGCATGCATTCCTGCAAAATGTGGAGTATTTGATCGAATTTTGCAAGATGCGTCAAAGATAGAAGATATACTTTCAAAGGAAATTCTTCAAAGTCAGTTGAAAATTCCAGACAAATAAAAAAAAATCTGGACAAACAATACATCCAAAAAGAATCTTCAGAGTAAATTTGATTTAAAACGAAAACTGTAAACTCTAATCATATGCTCGTTTTTCAGGAGACTAATAACCTGAAGCTTTCCACTTAGCCGGATGTATGCGCCAATTAAAAACTTCTTTTTGGAATTCACGCGAAGCCTGATCAGGAAAAGAAGACCTTGACGACTATGTAAGAAACTGACGCGTCTGCGAAACTCTTAGAGACATATTAACGGTTATCTACTCTCCTACTCGCGTTTTATAGATTATTTCTTCTGATGTTTAATGACGCCGGTTCAACGGTCCAGAAGACGATACAACCTGTCATAGTGGTATGGAAATATATTTAACGTCCGACGGAAATCGTGCGTAAGAAAGTTGTTACGATACTTTCAATCCTAAGGACGTTTCCGTTACGCCTTGGCTCAGTTACAATAATTTGCAGTACTCGAGGCATGATAATATTACACTCTCCTGGATAACGTTATTATCCGAGAGGCGTTTCTATGTCACATCAATATCACATATTATTTGTGAATTATGAGACGTATAACTCACTCCTAGTTAAACACTGCAGCATATCATGAACTGTTATTTTACAGAAGCCTTGTATTTAAAGTATATTTTTCATTGGATAAAATCTCATGTGTCTTTTTTTATATAATTGGCACTGGCAATAAGACTTGAGTTACGACTTGCCTCCTCGACAATTCTTTTTGCTCTAACAGGAGGAACTGTGTTCTTCAATTTCACAACCGGTTCCTAAGAAGAAATTTATATTTTCATGGTGTTTTAGAGTATTTTTTATAATCTTGACATTATTTTCTTCTTATTATTTTCTGATTTTTATTTTAAACACTGGAAAGATTTTTAAATTCTCTTGAAATTGAGAATAATTTAATTACACTGATTGCAGACGTTATTTAACCTTCGAGTTAGCAACATTTTGAGATACCTGAATGATCGATGCAGAAGAAAGAACTTTAGTACCCATACCTTTGGGGGAAACTTTCCAGTTTGTCAGTGAGTTTTCAAACTTCTGTCGCTGATGATAAAGTGATTGCTCTCCACTTTTGCGTCCCCTTTTTATCTTGTTTTTTGAAGTGAGCATAAATGGGAGGGTAACTTTTTAAAGATTTCGTTACTCATTCAAATCATCTTATAAATATAAATCCCTCAAATTTATATTTGAAAGATTATATAAATATTTATTTTAAAAAATATTAACATAAATGTGGTCTTGAGTAATTCATTGAAAATGGGTTCGACTTAAGGAAAAATTCTTCAGCACTGTAGTCTGAAACACTTTTTTTAAGGATAAGGCTTAAGTACTTTTCGTTAAGTGGAAAAGATTTTATATTTATTAGTTTCACTAACAGGCACTTTTCTCTTGTCTACAAGTCTCTCTTTTTCACGGCTCGTACTTTTCTCGGGTTCGTAATAAAAGCAGGATGACTGTCCATTGAAAGTTTTGTTTAAGTCTCAAACGTGTTCCGAATTTTTGTACGATGCGACATAAATTTCTTAAGAAGAAGTTTACTTTTCGACTGCAAGATAATCTGTCCAACTTTCAAGGCAGTTTTTAGTATCTGTATTTGTTCCTTTAGAACAACGTAAGTTAATTTCAAACTTGCTGATGGATTATTTTAATAATCCTCAAAGATAGCAGAACATTTTCTCAAATTTTAAACAGGCGGGCCATTATGTAACTTTTTACTTCCACTTTCATTCTTCGGCTTTCCACTTTTTGATTTTCACTTTTTCCAAATACACGTGAATGTCTATTTTGAAAGCACCAGTTCTCGTTCGATCACTGAAGTTAAGCAGCGTTGGGCGCGGTTAGTACTTGGGTGGGTGACCACTTGAGAATACCGTGTGCTGTTGTCATTTACGTTCTTGATCATGGCCGTATGTGCTAAGCCTTAAAAACAGGCACAAGCCAATGTACCATACAAAAAATCCATCCATCCAAAAAATTTTTAGCTCAACTTTTAATTATATTATCTGGAAAAAGTTAAAATTAAAAAATGGAAAACCAAAAAGTGAAAGTGTAAGTAAAAAGTTACATAATCGCCCCCCAGTTTTTTCCATTCTGTAAAATGGTACTAAAAAATCCGAGATATTTTTTGAAATTTAAACGAGGAAACTGCTTTACTACTGTAAAAATAATCTTTTATTTACGAGAGAGATTTAAGAATTACCCTTTTCCGGTTGAGTTTATGTTAATAACTCTGAGATATTTTCCAGTTGTTGTAAGTCATTGTACTTTCAGAGTCTCTTGTGGGACTTCTTTCCTGCTGAAGGTGTTAAATGCAAATGTTCTTTAAATTAAGAGCTTCCCCTTCCCACTCGATGAGGTATTTTTTCCTGTCTCCAGCTTGGCGACAATTTTAACGTCATGCTGTTTTATAGAGAAAAGGTAATTACAGTTTCAAAAAAAAAAAAAAAAAAAAAAAAAGATGTTTGGAAAGTATAAAAAACAGGAGGAATTCCTAATCTATAGCTTTCAGTTTTCACTTTGTATGCACTACAAAAAATTAAACAATATCATATTGTGAAAAGTTTTCAGAAAAACTAAGTCAAATTATTATGTCTCGAAAGTGTAACAAGTAAAGAGTAGAATAAAATGGCGAGAGATAAGAACATGAAAAATTTAAAGTTGTTTCGTGAGTTCAACTTCCATCGAACATAGTCCAAAAATGGATGTTGCAACTTTAGCAGAATATCGTATCGATATGCTTAGGGAACTCTTTGCGGGGTGCATAAATATTTATGCGCTCCTAGAGAGAATTTTCAAGAGTGGGCTTTAGTTTCGTGCGTATCTATCGTACGAAATTCATGTGGATAAGTTTCAGAGATAAATTTGTAAACACTCTCAAGAACATGCATCAATAGTTTTAGAGACACAACACAATTTTAACAGCACAATTTTACACTCAAAAAATTTCTGGTTAAGTTAACCAGAACAATGATTAAATATGCCTTTACTATTCCTTTTATTGATTTAACCAGCATTCTAGTTGTTTCAACTAGAAATTCTGATTAAAATAACCAGAATTCCGGTTATTTTAACCAGAAAAAATAGTAAGAACGACATTTTTGAGTGTAGAGACAAAAAGTAATAGAACTAAACAGTTTTTAGCTCCTGCTCCATCATCACGAACCATAAAATAGTTACTACAAGTCGTTAATTTAAAGACAAAATAGAGCAAGATTCAATTAAGAGGCGATTACAATCTCGTCATGGTACAGGCGTAAAAGCATGTCATCTTTAAGCTCATATGATCTTCCCCTTGATTGGAAGAGGCGGTCAATGTTCGGGCATTAATGTGAAAACGTGGCAGAAAATCGTAATTACCTCTCTTAGAAAAGGAAAGGAATAGAGGTTGAAAGTCGCCTTCGTCTGGGCGTTAGGTAGATGAGCGGCAAGATAAGGGTCTTATGGTCTTATAGTCTTATAGCATACGAAAGCGAGTATAGTTCGTGGGAGAATCCCACACGGGGCACACACTGGAACCAACTTCCCTTCTATGTCCTCTCACCCCTGAAATCTTTAAAGGCCAAGGCATATTGCAGACTTTGCCTTTAGCACCGACTTCTCTCCAGACTATAAAGTCGGTTAATGAAACAAAAGCCAATCTCAAGAGTCACTTCCATGTAAGCAAATTGCTAGGTTCATTATGCCACTATTAAATTATTTCTATGGTTTTAGTCTCTAATATTTTTTATTGCAATGCATGGCCTAAGAATACTCTTAGGGAAAACAATTATGTCCTTATTATTGTGATATTTCGAATCAAGATTCCAAAAAAGCAGTACCGGCCTTTGGGGAGGGGGAGGTCGGGCGCATAGCGAGTATAAGGGCGCTGCAGACGCTCTACGTTTTATATTATTATATTAGTATATTAGTTAAAAATTGTTTTGAATTATTTGAATTTTCTAAAATTTTTTCGTCTTCTTTAAATTATTCTAAATCTTTTTGAATCCTTTGTAATTCTTTTTAAATCTTTTTAATTCTGTGAAATTTTATTAATTCTTTTTGTATTTCGAAGTTTTTTTAAATTTTTTGAATTTACTGTAAATATTTTGAAACCTCTTAAAATCCCACGAAATCACCCAAAATCCTTGAGATAGCTTAAATTCGCTTTGTTATCACTGAAAATCACGAAGATCTAAACAACTCTCTAAAATTGAATCAGTGGAATTTCACTAAATTTCAGTGACTCTCTTTTCAAGATTTCATTCAGTGAAAATCCACTGA
>JAUESH010000020.1:9028561-9085148 GCA_032275165.1 Synergus magnus | reverse complement strand
TTACCTGCAAAGCATATAATATTCAAATACTAAAAATTTCCATTAATTTCAAGTCCCATATCTTATTATTTCTCGAACCAAATATTACGTATAGTATGGCCCCTAACTTAACTAGGCGTTTTTTTTTTGAGTGAACGAAAAAGTGTTGGGCATAATTGAAGAATTATATCTATGGATCTGACATTCCAAAACGATTTACGATAAAAGCTTTACAACACAAACAATACGACGAGATACGAAACTCTGCCGTGATCAATGATCATTGGTTCGGAATAATTGAATTTCGTATAGAATGGCATTCGCACGATTTCAAAAATGCGATTTTCATTTTTCAATTTAGGAGGAATTTGAGAATATTGGAAAAGTACCTACTAATAATTAATAATCAAATATTTCTGAATCGTGGATTATAAAAGAGAGATCTTTCTAAAATTGAATCAGTGGAAGTTCACTGAGAGATAATACCATTAATAACGATGTCGCGAGTGGATCTGCATTGTAGGTTTAACTTGGCACCGTAAAAGCTTTTGATGACAGTATGGACAAGAATGAGTTATTCGCCGATTACACTGTCCTATAATCAAAGGGTGATTTCTGATTTGCGGTTTCTTTGACGCATGAAAATTAATTAGAGAGACAACAGGGATTGAGTTCTAGCTTCGGAATTCCTTTGTGGCACCTGATATGCTTATATTTTAGAACAACCTCAATTTTGTAACCAAAATGATACAAGATCAAGATAGCTTATATGAGAATTTCTAGTTTTAATGCATATTTTTAAATTTATATTTTGTAGTCTTTCATTTGGACTGTTTCATTAATGCAAGTTTTAGCGAAATCGCAAGGAGAAATGAAAGAAATGCAAAAATTCTAAGCCATTGAAATTTCTCTATGCCTGTTTATTTTCGAGAGTTGAAGGGAATCTTTTAGCGGATACAACCTGCTGTTGGGAAGATGCAGAATATAGTTGCGTCTTGTTACACTAAAAGTTTCTTTAGAAAAGTGCACGTGATTGCTCAATGCTTTCACCGATATTTTTATATTCTCATTCCAAATAAAAAAATTTTTTGTTATTCTCATTTCCCATCACGTTCATTTCATTTCACAAAGGAGAAACTTATATACCGGGAAAATGTGTTTTAAATAGGTGCCCAAAATGCTGCTTGCAATAAGTAAACTAACCACGAAGAACGAAGGATTTTTATTTTTAATTATGCACCGGAGATTAAAAGTAAAAACCGCTGTTTCATCAAGACTAATAAATATGCGCTTTAATTCCAAACTTAATTACGAGTTCTAGTTAAATTAACTTTTTTAATAGAAACACTTAGCTTTACACAGTAGCTTAAAGGAATATGATAACTATAAAAAAGTAATCCTTTCAATACTAAAAAAAAAAAATTACTCGAAATTAAGGAGAAATAATTTGCAAATGGAAATTGGATCAGAGTAAAAAAAATATACGTCGAAAACGTAATTTTCAAACGAATTAATGTGTTAATTAAATGCTAAATATTGTCCACGTTAATCAATTCGTTAATTTGTTTCGATTGATGAAATGCGAATGAGGTGATTTTAATTAGATTTTAAATATATTTCATGAAATTCGTGTCTTTTAGTTCGTTTGGAAATCTGACACCTTCCAAAAATAGTACAATCATTCATATCCAGCTGTATGCATATATATATATGAACACGTGAAGCTCGACGTGCTGGTGAAAATGTTAACGTGGCGTCACTCACCAGACGGTTTTATTTGTCACGCTAATTAATTTCATCCCCAAAGGGCCTGATTCACGTACTTACAATGCATTCTTCAAAAACACTCGCGGGCTACAAACTAGAACGCGAGACCGAGTTTCTAACGATGCATGCAACTGACTTCGTCGCAATTAGTCCAGTCATATTCACAAATCCACTTCCTTCAACCATCCTCAATTATTTAAAGGAAAATCCTCGTTAATTTCCACGAGAAAAGAAAGGAACTCTTCCCTAAAAGTAAAAAAGTTCTTCTTTAAAACTGCTAAGCCAAAATTAATTTGTTTGCAATCTTACAAAATTTTTAATATTATTTCTAAACGTCTGTATTTTTTTAATTTAGCTTTTTCATTATATGTAAAATGCACAAATTGTTACGAGTTACATGCAGTCTCTGCCGTGCAAAGATAAATTTCATGTGTTTTTAGATATCAGAACAAGAAATACAAATAAATTCGATCCTGTGCAGTTTCCAAACAGTCGAGTAAAAGTTTTTTATGAGCGTGGAAACATTTTTTTTAGAAAAAGTGAAAGAGTAAAACTCTATGAATAAATATGCTTTCGGACTGCGTGTTACTCGAGCGTAGAGAATTACAGCATGCAGTTGCAAGTGTAAAGAAGCAACGAAACATAAAATCGATACAGTCAGCGCTTCAACTTTGGCGCACGTTCAACGAACTTTAGTGATAAACGGTCCACTTTAATTGCAACTGTAAATTACGAAAGCGACGATTTTAATACCAATCTTATTTTTAACTGGGAGTGCTTGTTTTTAATTAAAATTGTACAAACAACGATCAAATCTTATTACTAGTCTTTTTTTTATATGTACAATGTAAAATTCCCTGAATTTTAGAGAACAATATAATTTATTATTTATTAATATCTATAAAATTGGTTCAGTTATCAGAAAATTCATATTTACAGATATCTAACAAATTTAAATTGCTCGATCCATATTATTAATAATTAAAATCACCGAAAGGTGTAATTACGATTATTTGATTGACTTTGAATTAATAATTCAGCAAATTTCGACATATTTGGCTCCGTTTGCATGTCATCAATTATATGTAATTGAATCCTAGTTACATATATGATAAATTGTTCTAAATGAACTTCATATATCAAATTTTCGATATAAATCAATAAATGTTGTAATAAATATGTATAGTTTAGTTGGGAATTTATAAAATTCTTTGACTGACTACTCCGGCTGAGAAAATAAAGCTCCAATTCCTTTGTGAAACTTTGAGAAAAGTGCACCCCTTAGAATGGAGATTGATATTTATCCTTTGGCACAAGAACCAGAATTTCCTCAGTGCTATACTTTGGGTGGCTGTGAATTAATGATAAGTTGGGTGAAGTGCACTTTATACGATATCAAGGTAGTCACCGCGAAAGTCTCAGAAAAGTGCACTCTTTTCACGTAATTCCTCTTGAGCCCAATTGATTTTTAGGTCACTGCTTTTTGCTAAAGCAAAGAAAGTCGCTTTTTATTAATTTTATTTTATCCATTTATTCCCAAATTATTAAGTTCAGCTTGAGAGTTTCGAAAGCTTGTTAATGTTGTTTTTTTTTTAAGATAAAAAATATAATTATGTAAGAAATGCATATAAATGAAGGGAATCTACTTTCCTGCAAAGAAAGTGGATAAACGATGCTTTCGTCGTAAAGCTCACGCCTTTGATGTCATTTATCAACGTCGAATTGAGCCAGCGAGAAGAAGAGATCGAAAGACGCTCAGATCACTTAGAATTAGATTCAGGAAATTGGCTTTCCTTAATTATAGAATAAATTAACTTTAAAATGAAAATTGAATACAATTTCTGTATTATTAATGAATCTGATTCAGATTTACCTGTTACAAATTTCAAATACATACAGAAGTTTAAGGAATAAGATATGCCAGTGAAAGTTGAGCTTTTGAAAAGAAAAAGTTTTAGGATTTCCGAATCAAAAATTTTAATCGTATGTGAAATTTTCTGAGCAGATTCAGATAGGAATTTTCAGAGTATTGTTGGATTTGCAGAACCATTGTCGACAAGTTTCCGTTGATTAACGTCTCTTGTGAAAAGGGTCATGGCTGCTCGGTCTGACAGGACAAAAAGACCAGTTTCTGTCGCTTGACGGAAGCTTTCGAAGGAAATATCGAAAGTGGACTGAAAGAATGAGAAATGGAAAAAGAAAGTAAAAACCGCCACAAAATAACTCGATATCTGCCACTTGGAGAACAGGTCTGAAAAATTAACTTTCTTGAAAGACCTTTGGGAGTGGAGAGAAAAGCAAGAGGAGTGGAAAAACTGTACAGAAGAGGTAGAATAAGAGAGTTAAAAATAGAGGGGTAAAAGAAAACTGAAAGCCAAACTAACGAAAGGGAATACAAAATATAAAAGGGAGTTCAGAACAAAGAAGCTAAAAAAAAGAAAACCAATGCATATAGTATATTTAAAACTACAAAAGAATACGTCGAAATAAAAAACTGAAGATTCATCTAAAGAATATTAGAAAATAAGAGATTATTAACAGAAATTAGTCAGCTGGTTAGTTTTATTTGGACATATGGTGACGAATAAGTGACTGCGCTTGCACTGAGTTGCCCTCACTTTAGTCGCCAAAAAAGAGGAAGAAAATAGTGGCTCCGGGGAGACAAAGTGTCGAGCAAGAGGGTAAAATGTGTACGAGAGAAAATTCGAATCCATGAAACAAATTGTTGGGGTAAATGTGGCTCGAAGTAAAGAACATGGGTTTCCGTCCACGGGTACATAAGACCAGCACCTTTATCTCCATACCTGTCTCCAAAGTCTTACAGTGTGTGTTCACAAAAGCAAAATTTACGCTCTACAGAGGTTTTCTTGAAATCTACTATTTAAGTGATGGTCAAGCTTTTGTAGAAACAGTTCATTATTTAGAATACACCTTAGTGAGTCTTTCATAAAACAGAAAGAAGAGAACAATGTTTTATATATATATTTGAACCTTTGATGTTTCAGTTACTCACTCAAATTAAGTAGTAAAAACTGCAAATTAAGTAATAACTCTGCAACTTTGGCTTACCTGAAAACAGAAAAAAAAATATATTAGATTTTTCTTACAATTTTCTGATCTTGTTTGAAGATACTTAGGGTAGAAAAAAAATATCAAAGAAGCTGAAATGGATTGAAATTACTCATATATATTCTCCCTCAACTACAGGCAATTTCCGATCTGAGATCGAAGAAAACTAACACAATTTCTGGCTCGTGAAGGCTAATAAGTAAAATAGAATGCTGAATTAACTCTTGTAGCTGTTTAGCGAACGAAAATCTGAACTCGAACGAAAATTATGAAGGCAATTAGATAACGGAAATAGTTGCTTTACTTTGACACGTTCCAGAGTTTTGCGTAAGAAAGTCAGAGATGGAATTATCTTTTCCCTGGGGGGTGTACATACAAAGAAAATTTCAATGAAGCACTTCAGGAATAATGGATATAGAGAAAAGAATCCAATCAGCCAAAATAATGGAGAAAAAAAATCAGGCGAAAATCTTATTTGTTGTAATCAATCATTCCCATTAGGGGAAATACGAGTCTTGAATGTCAATTGGGTTAAACTTCAGTATAAATATATAGGACAAATAGTGAGGAAGACCAGAATATTTTACTGCTGTATGCATAACAAATTATAATTATCTTGTGTATAAATAGTGGTTATGCATTAGCAAGCATGTATCTCAAGGTGTTGAAGCGCGAAAATATGGAGTAAACTTATGTCTGTTGAATAATGTACAAGAGTTGAATCCATGTTCTGATATGCATGCGCACTTACAACTTGAACTATGTATAATTTCTCTAAGTTCCTTCAACCAGGAAATTTCATTGTCTTAATCCTTTTTCTACATAAATTTATACTAAACTGATATTTAAGGCCTTTCTATGTGTAAATATAACACACAGGTCCAAAATTAAAAGCAGAGTTTAAATTTAATCTTATGACACGAAATGACACATTTTGTCTTCATAGAAGCTAAATGGTCTTTCCAGCTTTCTTGAAAATTAAGACACATAGTGTATCTCGAAACTATATTACACTTACTAATTGCAATGTACTGCACTTATAATGTGGTAATTATTGTTTGTAATTAATATCTGTAAACACGCCTCGAGTCTAATGGGATACCGCAGGGATTAAAATAAGTTATGCATGGTCTTAAGATTTTCAGGTAAGAGCACATTTTGAAATTTTCCAATAAACTTTATACTTAATCTCTATAAAACACTCCTGCAGCCTTTCTACACACATAAATTCAGCAAAAATGGTTTTTCGTGCACTCGCATTAATTTGAAGCAGCGTACTTCTTTACAGCAGCTTCCATGGATATTTAAAATCGGATTGATCACTAAAAATAACAGGACCATTTAGTGGAATTCGTTTCGGTCCAATAGTTCAATAAAATAGAAACAGGCATTGGTCGTTCGAAAACGTAAGCGATTCGTTTTCCAGCCAAATTGCTACACGGAAGCTGATTCTATATAACAGGGTAAAAAGGCAATAGTGCGGTTCGATAATTGTGCATGAACGTAATGTTGATAGGAACGAAGTGACGTAATTGCGAATGCGTATGTGCGCATCTGCAGTTTATGTTATATGTTACTCAGTGTATAGAAACACATGCACTTTATATATAATACATATAAATACACATGTGTTTTTACGTGTGTAATGTGTATGTTATGTGAATAGTGGATTACACGCCAAGGAAAAAAGGTAACTTCCACACAGTCATTAATGAATTCGGCTTTCGGTCTCGAATCGTTCGATTGCTAAACATGTATGGACGCGATGCTATTTGTCGATTAATAGATTATTCTCAGTTGTATGAATTTGCGTGGTCCGGTGAGAATAGACGGAACGACTGACAAGCGCGATTGGTACAAAGTAAATGTTGGCATTCCTTTTAAACTGGATTCGGCCAATTATATTCATCCCAACGCGCCTAAAGCAGGACCAATGCACGTCAACCTTTATCACTTTCATTTCGATCTCCTGTGTGTTGTCAGGCTTGAAATTAGATGCATTTATATGTACAATGCGGGGCCAAAAATTGGCTTTTGCATATAAAAAGTGCAATATGTGGAAAAACGATATGTGTAGAAATTAAATGGGATCTATGCATACCTAATATTTTATGGCATTTTAGTGCGCTTACTTAAATTTCGATTAACGTGCAAATATGGTCCACAGCAAAAGGTTTTCCCGTAATTAAGGGATAGTTGAATTTTTTATTTTGTTACGTAATGAGAACAACCTCGTCAGTTGAAGAATTGCACTTGCGAGAACGTGTGATTAGATTTAAAAAAAAGGGTTACGTGCTGTAATGACTCGATTTAAAAATACAAGCTAAGCCTGAAAATCAATCGTGTTTGTTTCTACACTTCGGAATGACCCTTTTTGTAATCCTGTGATTGAAAAGCTACTCTTTGGTTGGACAGCTCTAATCGAATAATTCCGGACTCTCTGCTCGTTTTGTCGCAACGTTCGAAAATCGTCTGGTATATTCAGCGGACGCAGGTTTAAATTGTGATTTCTGTAGAGAATTTTTTCGAAAAGAGGAACAGATAGGCAACGGAAAAAGCGTTACCAACCGCAAATGGAAAATACATGAAAATCGACGATTTTTAATGCACATAATTTTCGAATAATCAGCTCTAACGTCTACTGCCCTAATTCGGGAAAAATTATTAAAGAAATGCTTATGTTTGGAATAAGGTTAATGTTTCTATATGTATAGCTAGACTTTGGCGTAATCATCTTTCAAAGAAAAAATTGCTTAAAAGCTTCTCACTGCTAACGAGATTAAGTCATTCTTCCACCGATAGAGGCGGAACTTAATTCTTTTATTTAAGGCGGGCGAAACGTGAAAGAATAGAAGAGTTGTGGCTTGGTTGCCAGACAAGAGCAGTTTCTGGTTTTAGAGGCCATTAACTAAACTCAGCTTTTTAAGATGACTATAGCAGGAGTATTTTCTGTAGCATGTACTCTTTTTAGTGTTATACACTTTCTAAACATAAAGAACATTACGACCTTCGACTTCATCATGATAAAAATAAATAATGCTTGGAAGAAAAATTGAAGTAAGAAAATAAACTTGCCGAGTATTTTTGAAGAATCTGATATATTGTGTCAATTGGTAGACTGATTATCCCCATTTCGCAATGAGTTGCCACTTAATCTCGAAGGGTGGAAGGTACTTTAAACTTGAGCTAAGACTCGGAGTTGTGAGAAAAGCATTTACAATGCTGGCCACGCCCTCTATTCCCCTAAATTTATGCTGAGCTGATAGGGGTGAGTGGGCTAATCTATACCACCTTGTAAATTGTAGCACTTCTCGTATTTCACGTGATACTAATCGCGCTACTTGAGTATATACCCCCCGACATTGTGTTACTGAATCTTGTACAAGCTTTTGTGCATGAGTTTGAATACCGACTGTAATTGAGATTGCAGCGGTTAATTATGAATACATCAGAAATAATATCATGCATGATTACTTGATTAGTAAAAATGAAAAATAATATAAAGAAAACGTAATAAAATAAAAATATGTGCAAACGAATTACAAAAATTAAAATTCATAATTCAATTTTCCATATTTTGACGCAGTATTATTTCCAGTTGCAAGTTTTGAGTTTATAAAGTTTTACAATCCGAAGCTTTTATGAAAAAGTCGAAAGGTCAGGAGTTCAAAAAGTCAGCTGAATAATAATAATAATAGATTTAAAATGTTTAATTTTCCTCTTTAGAATTCTTCAAATTGGATATCAGGGTGTTCAGCGATTCTCACGAAAAAAATTCAAGGACTTTTCGAACGTTCAAATGAACAAATGATTGCATTTTAAACTAGAAACAGTTTTAAAATATTGATTCATTTGTATTGAAAATAATTCTCTATGAAAGACACTTGTAATGTCTATTGTTATTTTTAATTGGAACAATATTTCTGGATAAAATAGAATTGGAAAAAAATATTTCGTTCATTTGAACGTTCAAATCTTCAACCACATATAATTAAATTAGTTTGCTACACTAAAAAAAAACAATTGCATTTTTGTAATGGACAAAATATTTTTAATGAAGATATAAACATAAATAAATCCTTAATTTTTTTTGCAAACATAAGTGTTATTTATAAAATGTATTTCTGTTTTCAATGGGGTAGAAAAAATTCATGGAAAAATGAATGAAGATTTCCAAGTTTTCAAGGTCCAACAAAAATTCCGGGAGAATTCCAGGTTTTCAAGGTTGTCCAAGTCGCTGGACACCCTGGATATATATATTTTAAAGAATAATTCATATGATAGTAGATATCATAAATAAACGAAACTTCCAGTAAAATGTTATTTGATAGGTTTATGTGTTACATACTCTTTTATTATTCTTGCAGGCTTAAAACACAGTTATTTATGGCTCATCTGGATAGACATGGAACGTTTATGTAAAAAAAAGTATAAAATATAAATAACGACTAATAAACGTGTACCACCAAAAAATTAAACCTCTCATCGTTTTCCTTTTTTTAAAGCCAACAATTATTACTAGAAGAGCAAATTTTATCATCTGTAACGTCTAGTCTCCCCTATACAGAATCGCAACAGTGCAGAAGAACCTCAGAAACTAAAATAAAGGAGTCCAAAAGAAATATTGGGTCATTAGATTCCGAAGAAAGTACATCAATTTATCAGATGTCCTATCCCCTGATTGTTCATTTCGCCACGGTGTCACATGACCGTCAGATTCGGTTGATTCTCTGTGGTAGGAGGTAGGAGACCCTTTTGTGGATCTGGATCGAGAACGGATGCGAGTATTATCCATTGCGAATTTTGGGGAAACGGTTGCCTAGGTTCTGATCTATGTTGGCTGATCAGGAGGGGTTGAAAGGGAGAGGTTTGGAATGATACGAAGCGCATTGGGATGAATCAGAAAGAGAGTCTGCCGTGGATGCAGAGGGTTTACTTTCTCTTTGACGATGGTGGTGTTTGCGTAGCTCCCCGCGTTGGAAGCAGCGGAGGTGTATTGATCGGTGGTGGAAATGGGCAGACGACCGACTCTCTTGTCTCTTTTGCTCCTCTTTCAATCCCCCCTTTTCTCTCACTCTCTCTAACTATATTTCTCTCCTCTTCTCACTAACACTCTCTTTTTCTCTCGCACTGCAAATCCCACGCCTACTTAGCTACGCCAGTACAAGTGAACGCGACAGAGTACAATATTTGCCCTCATACACAGTATATTTTCCATATATATGTCTAAATTTATTCTTATCTTATTCTATATCCGGTAATTTTCCACAAAAAGATTACCTTGAAGAGCACATTTTTTAAAACATTCTCTGAGATTTAATATTTCTTATTCTAGTTCAGTTCACTCGTCCTAGAAAGGGTATTCCTGAAGACTGATGAATCGGATTCCACCTTAAGCTGAATTGGCTGTGTTTTCAAAAACTAATTAAGCCGAGAAAACGACCTGCTTGCGGAGTACGTATTGCCTATATGTATGAATCTATAGTTATGTGTGTATATATCGGAATGTGTCTTCGAACAAGTGAATGTGTGTGTTTGTGAGCTAGATAAATCGGTTGATCAACTGATTTATAACATACCAGCACACGAGACCAACACCCTGTCCATGGAAAAACGAGACTAGGAGAATGCGTGCAAAAATAAAAGCAGGTTCTACAAAGGGATTCCAGCTTAAGTAACTTGAAGTAATTGAATATAGGCACTTGCTCTTTGATCTACAAAATTAACTAACCTTTTAACAGCGCATTTTTTGGCTACTTTTGTAATTATTGGAATTATAATTACTTCCAAGCTTTAGAAAATTTAGAGAATGCTTATAAAAATTATTTAACAAGGAAATTATATTCTACAAGCTATATAAAACGTCAATATTAAAAGTTTTGAGCCGCAGTGTGTTGATTTTGACCTAGTATATTCAATTTGAAGTCCTCAGTGTAAGAAATTTTAAAATGATATTATAATTAAGGTACACAATCTAAAGAAATTTTCTTCGTAAATCGTAAATCTCGTAACTTCTAGAGTATTGATCCCGGTCCACGTGTTGAGAAAAAAGAAGAGAAAGGGGGACAAGGAGGGTGTAAACATAAACAGCCACTTGAGATTGGGGTGAGTGGGACTCCCCTACTGGCATATTGGTGACATCGGTGATCTCGAGCCAGGTGGTCACCGACTCACCGCAGCACGAGATTCAAAAATAAATACGTCACAGACTCTTAAAACGTGCCCCGCACAGCAATCTCTCCGGGGGATAATGGACCATAAGACCTCCGCATTGATGGGACTCATAAATAACGAAAAAAGTCAAGAAACTGCTGAAAATTAAATTCTTCTTTCTTAATCTCTCTTTTCAGCCCAGAAATATACGCCGAAATATTTTCTCTACATTCTCTACAAAAATGCACACCTACATATTCAATAATATGGTAAAATAAAAATGTAAAAATACCTATACTTTCAATTATCTTTATTACTACATGCCATTATCGTAAAAGAGTATATTAATTATTCATCAGGAACTTTTAATCTGATCTCTTAAAATAGTTCCCCTAGTAAAAGTCTAATGAAATAAAACTTTCCGAACTGAAAAATAACGAAAAAGGTAAAAGTTTAATCCACGAACTTTAGAAGTGAAACATTTTAGTGAGAGTAAAAAGATTTTCAAGTATAATATAAATTATAAAGTAACTTTTTCAGTTAATACTCGTTTAGGAAATTTATATCCTCATTTATTAAATTATAAAGTCCCCGCAAGAGATTTTAGGTTTTTAGGGCACATCAAGGGTAACTTGAAAGCCAGGGAGAAAATCATTTGTTTAGGTAACCATCCTGAGAGGAAATCCAGGCTCAAAATTCTAGGAAAATAATGAGGCTCTATCTCGTTTCTTCGCGAGGAAATTGTACATTTCTTCCTGTTTCTCGTAAAGTCTAGGTAACTTTCGGTGAACGAGGATAAAACATAATCTTCTAAACTTTGCAGATATCCTCGAGTCGAGAAGAAGAAGCCTTTGGCTTGGATCATGTTCGTGGTAAAGTTCAGCGGTTTAGTACAAGCCTGAGAGAAATTACAGCGATCCCGATTTTACCTCCCTTTTTTGCTGCCAACAAGCAAAGTGTTCTTTGAGAGGTAAAAATTTCCCGTTTCGTTTCATAGATGGCAAATAACCTTGAGAAACTGCTGTATACACTTTTTCACTGATCCTTCAATTTAATCCCGAGTTGCGTGCTTTTAGTAACGTAAATACTGCTTCAACCGATTTGAAATAATAAAGAAAAAAAATCAGATTAAAAAAAAAATGAGAATGTAAAAAATAAATTAAACTGAAGTTCGTGAGTTTGAAAATTTTTCACGTGTGTGAATAATTTATAAGTTCTTTGTAAAGAATATTGGCCAGCGATTTCGCTATTATGTGCATGAGGTCGTAACGTCGTCTTCGATAACGACTTTCTTTCTCCGAAATAGCCTCGAAGGTGTACGTTCGACAAATATTTTATCAGATCATTCTGGAAAGTGCGACGACGAAGATCAAATGTGGGAAACTGGTTAGCAACTGTTCCTATTCCTATCACGATCTCACCCGAAAAGCAGCAGAATCCTAGCCATTAACGATTCTCACAGCGGTCACATTAATAATATAAGTCATGTAAGGTTAGATAGGCCAAAACGTGAAGCTCCATGAGTCTGTATATTACCTATACGAAGCTATAGTGCTGACACCTGAGGTGTCTTGTTAAACAGTGAAACTCTCCTTAGTCAAATGACCTGAATTTTAAGGGAATCTGTAGTCGTATGAATCCCGAGTCACGCAAACATTGATATTAGCTAGACTGTATTTTCCAGTACCCCGCCAGTTTACCTTAATTAAGAGATAGACGCAAATAATGACATATATTCGCCAACCATGTGGTTGGGGCTACTATGCACTGAGTATGAATGCATAAACCTGCTCATTAGATTGTCTGTTCATGTTATAATGATGTGCTCTATTTACGTTGGAGGAAAAAATAAAATTGTTATGTGTATAGATTCTCTCGATGTTGATTTCTATATGAGATTTAAGAGCGAATCTCCTGCTATGTAAATATATTTCTTGAAGTCCCCTCACAGAAAAAACAGAAGGGAAAATTTGTTGCGGGTAATCTTCAAGAGGGTAAAGTTTAATTTTTTCGCATCCAAACAAAAGAAGGTACAATAAGTTGATATGGTAACTGTACCTTATGTTCAAGGTAGTATTTACCCAGGGTAATTTTTGTTGCAGGTAATATTTACCCTGAAATCGGAGTAAATATTACGTTTAAAAGTTTAAAAATGATCCTTGGAATTCAGAAATATCGATTTAGATTAATATGCAAATAAACTGCCATTAGTTTCCAATCAATCTATTAAATCTGTTCTCATTCAGTGTGTGTGTGGGAAGGTCTGCGCGGCGTACGTATATGTTTGAAAAATCTGGAGCTTACGCTTGATTATCGATCTGCCTCAGCAATCGCGACTTCATATCCGCCTGCAGGCGAAACTTGATATATATACAGGAGAATGATTCCTATATGCTATTCTAATGGCGTTATCGGAATCGCCCTTCCTTCTGCTGATAAAGTCTCCCCCGAAGGGAAAATTGACTCCACATTACTTCCAGATACTTCGGAGGTTTTTTCTTTTTTCCTTGTTTTTCTCTGAATGCAAGCTTTAGAAACTTTAGAGCCACGCGTTAGCATTCTAGATTCCAGAATACTCTCTTTTCGCTTTAGGGTGTATCGAGCAATAAAGACACGGACGGTTTCCGATCACGGATCCACTTTACCGTGACAGAAACGAATCAGACACGGTATAACGAACTTCTTCTTGCTTCTAGTTTACTCTCAATTCTCCTTAGAACTATCGAAGGCGTTTAACTCACGCCGCGAGTTCTGAACATTATTTCAAGGAATCTTCTGAATTAGGTTTAAAGTAATGCTTTTACTAAGTTAACAAACAGATCCCGTACAGAAATTGCCTTATTTAACCCTAGTTGGGATTTCTATTTTCAATACAAATATTTTAATATAATTAGACATTTATATGGGGTAACGATATAATATTAAAATCTCATTAATAAAAAAAATTACATTGGTATTCCAAATTTAAAATAATGCAATAACACCAAATATTGTTGATAATGAAATGGGGTATTGAAGACTGTTTCAAGTCAAAACACTCAAAACCACACGACGGGTAAAAATAGGGAATTCCCAACTTTTTCCAGACTTAATTATTTATGAAAATATAAAAGATGGTTCTATTTATACATTTTTACATTTCTATGAACTTTAATCAGCTTTTCACGAAAATTATTATTAAAATTTTAAAATTACTTTAAAATCTTGAAACCTCCTGAATTCTTTTCAAATTCCTTGAAGTCCCTTGAAATCTTTTGTAGACGCTTTAAATTCCTTAAAATCAGTTGGCAGCTCTGATCTCTATTTTAAAGTACAGGTGGCGAATAAAAATCCAACGAATATAGGGGAAGAGAGAATGTTACTTCAGATTTCGAGAATATATATTTTTGATATAATTACTACCTCTTTTTTATAATAGGATTTTTGTTTTCAGAAAATTAAGTAATTAATTAAACAAATATTTCAAAGAATTAGTCCAGAATGGTTTTTTTAATCTTGATGGGGTATTGACCAATTTTCCCTATGTAGGGTATTTAATGGACTAAGCGTGGCATTTCCTCCCATCAGGGGTGGATAAATATATAAAATGTATACATATTAACTCTATAAAAAACGCTGGTAACAGTTAAAATCGAGAATGAGGTAAGTAACAGACTCAGGGCAAGAAAAAATGAGTTCGAAGTAGAAAAGGTAAGTATTTAGTCAGACTTCAGGCAAGAGACGTCGTGAAAGCAGAGGAGACCTATTGTAAGTCATAATTTTAGTAAATAGTGTGCAAGATTAATTTGAAAATTGTAATTAAGTGCCTATTTTTAGATTCTCAGCACTATATATGTTTTTTGTATCCGAGAGGTCGAAAGTGTACAGTGACAACGTCGAGTATCGCTTTAATCCAGGGCAAGCAGCTATATTTCTTAAGTCCCGAGGGTACGTTCCAGATAGTGACACGAACGGTGTTTAAATAGGTCTTCAAGGTATAATGGGAAAAGAAATTGTGTGAGTGGAAGCTTGGATGTGGAAAATCCATTGAACCGAGTCTATAAAACAATAAACGTCGCGAAACTTCTGCTTGATCGACGCTAATGGATTTATTGCTATCAGTTCTTCTTTCGTCACCTATATTAAGAAGGTTTTAAGTCCCATTACGTGTTTATTACTTTTCAAATACAATTGCAATTAAGTGAAAAATAGAGAAATAAGGGAGCTAACAGATGAGAAGTTGGGATAAAATTCTCGTTATTGCTGGGATGTTTTAAAATTGTAATAAGACATCGTAATTTAAGTAATACTTGAAGAAAACATAATACAAAGGGACATAAAATGAATTAATGTCTGAAGTCGAATATCGTGACTTCAAGCTTCTCTACTGTGAGGATGCGGCTAATATAGATGCCACGCACAGATGGCGCATGTCACGAGAGTAAAACAGCCCTTGTTCCACAAACTTTGCACTAATGTACTTGCGCGTGTTTATGCGGCTTTTGTAAAAACGTGACACGGCATTAGTAATTATTCCTTTCACGTAACTCAGTTAATTCCCTGCCTACATCGTAACTACGTTTTCCAAAGTTGCAATTATTATTTAGGAACTTTATGTAACACCCTTCTTACCAGATTATAAAGAAGATCTGCAAAATTATATACATAAAATAATTTTATGGCAAGAATTATGCACCTTTCTTAGAGTTGAAAAGGTAAAGCCTTAGTGTGTATAATTGCATAAGCAATAGAATTTTTCTTTCTCACAAGTTACTATTTTTAAGCACCTTGTATGCATGCAGTAGCCATTCTTTCATGTCACTGTAATTTTCGAGAGCACGCCAACACTGTGAACATTTACTTTTACTGGGAGCAAAGAAATAACGAGAAGGAAGAAATACAAATTATATAGAGTCGAGACTGCCAATTTAAATTAATAGGTATTTGGCAAAACATTTCTCGGAAAATACTTCAGGGAGGAAAAGTTTAAGTCTGTTTTCCATTCTTCTTCATTATATCATAAATATTCAGTGCACAAAAAGTGAGAAACGGGTAATGATATTATAAAATATGTTACATATTATCCCTGACTTGAATTAATACAATTATACGAAATCCAAACGTACGAAATATCCCATTACATGCATTCGTAAATGCCAAACTACTTAGGGCATTAATTATGAGACAGGATGGTAACATATAATTGAGATGCTCAACAAATGTGCATGAAGATGAATAAGGTGGAAGACAGATGTGAAATTATTAGCCTAGTCTGGTTTACCTTTTCACCTACACTGCACACTTAACCCACCCACAAAGCACACGGGCTCAGGAACTGTGATAATTAGACGTTGACACGCAACCTCTTCTCTAATGCTGACTTCGACTTACCCTCAAGAATAATCGAGAATTATTTGCTGGATTTGAAACCGAAATACTACATAATATTCAAATATTAGTTAATCAAGATAGATTTTTCTCTCTCTTATTATAGAGGCATATGATTGTCTATAAAAAAAGAAGATCCAAGAAAGACAATTCTCGCGATCCTTATATTTTATTTCCGGAATCAGGGTCCGAAAATATCCGAAACAGTTTAAATTCCCAAACGAATTCGACGTTTCCGGTCGATCGGTCGATGGCGGATTCAGACGACGTGCTTATCATCCTGGTTGCATGGGAGGGTGTGACGTTCCCTTTAGCTGTGATCGGAATCACGACTCGTCTAAAGTGAAGTATCGGAACGCCAGTGACGTATCTCTTTCGATCAGACAATGTACGTATGTGCAACGTCTGGCTGATTTTGATACAGAAGATGCTTACTCTGTGTTTCAATCTCAATGCACACATTGAACGATGCAACGTCTGCAGAGCAAACTTCACAGGAGACCTAGAGTAAGGCAACGTTAGACGTTACCTTGCACATCAAGACTGAGATCGTCAAGGTAAGATCAAACGGTGAATTTCCTCGAGGAATTCCTTCGGTTAGAGCGAAAGTACACAAACAGCACATTTTAGCTCCATCTATTCCAACAAATACAGATAGAAGTTGGTGTGTCTGTATTAAGTAAAGGTGCATGATGCACACTGAAAAATTGCATGGGTTGTAGAGTTACAGACACCTGAGTTAAAACCACCACTCTCTGAGATAGAAGTGCATGTTCTTCAGTTCTTTTCCACGTCACTGCACTTGTCTTTCTTTTACGAGAGCTGAGCATTTTTGCTGAACCAAGCATGTTTATTGTGTTTCTGTCGGATGTGCATAGGAAATCACCCATGAGAGAATTTTCCACAAAGGGTCAAATCTTCCTTTTAGGAAGTCTAATCTAAAATATGCCAAAGGCCTACAGCGCTTGATGAACCAAAACTGATATGAAATCAGTATCTCAGGATAACGATTTCCTTTGCTATAAAATAAACATATCTATAGAAAAGGACATTCTCACAGTAAATCTCGGTCCTCTAAATTTGAAGAATTTTACTACCATTTAAAGTATACGGAGCGACTGAAATTGAATTTGAGTCTTTTTATCCATTTTACTGCTATTTTATAACAGGGCAGAAAATCATATAAATATGCTTTACGACAGACAGGAGCTATCCGAGGGTAATTTCTTCCCGCAATTCATTCCTTTCGACAAAATTTTATTGGATCACTCGAGTGATCAATCTCCTGATAATCGCCGCATTTAATTTTCATTTGAGAGAATATATTTCATACTAGAAAGAGAATTGTTCGACACTGACTTACGACCTCGTAATCTTGTGAGTTGCGTTGCAACTCAGCTAGACAAGAGCTGTAACTTTACCCGTCTTCTTAGAACCACAGTCAGCAATGCATTATTCGTGACTATGTGAATTTTATTTGAATGTAGAATAAGCCTTTTTTAGAGCTAGGACATTTTTTTTAGCTTCTGCACTATTGCTTTCCTTGCATTTTCAAACATTGAAAGATTCTTAGAGCAATAGGGAATTTTTTTCAGAACTTTAAAGTTCTGAAATCGCTATAAAGAAACTTCGGAATCTATAACCAATGATTAATTTTAAATGCTGAAATTGTCCTACATTCCATTTTGAATTACGTTTCCCAGATGCATTCCCGGTGTATAAAAATCAGAAAATGTCAGAAATGTTGACTCAGATCGTTAAAATAAACGTAACATTGTTTAATCCTTTTTTCCGACAGCATCAGTTTAATTTCGTCCCCCTAGGTTTTTATACCATATTCCCCATTTCGACGAAGCCAGTCAAACGGAACGACTCGTGTCGGGGGAAATTGGTACAGTTTACCCGAGCGGAAATCCATAGCCGCGCCTACGAGGCACGTTAAAAAAAAAGTCATCAGTTTTTTCTTGAATCTCGGGAAGGTGCTTCTCGAAATCAAGAAAAGCGTGACAGAAACCTGAAAATTGATATTGACACGGCTCCGGGATGTGGGGACGGATGTGGGGAAGAACCTTGGTCAGTTCCAGGGTTTGTGAAGCTCGAGCTCCTCTGATGGTAAACTTTGCGTTACAGTTCAACGGCTCACAATCAGCGCGGATTTAGGTTTATTGTTTACTGTTTCCGTAGACTGGCTTGCCAAATTTAGTGAGCTTTTTTTATTGTCTCTTGGACGAGTTTACGTGGCAGAGATTCGATTCCGGAAATTCGTCTTGAGAATGTGAATTTTCTCGGATTGCAAACTTTAAAAAAAAAAAATAGAGCGTAAATAGTGGTAGTTTCTAAATCCTTTTAGGAAACTTCTTTACGGTTTTTCCGAGTCTGATAAGAAAAACTATAGGTTTTTCCAATTCCATTAACAATACTACATTATTTCAGTATTTAATAATAAATTCAATGGTAAATTGAACATTAAATGTGCTGTTAATTGAAATGCGGAACTATGTCATCGAATTATGTGAATTGCAGCCAGAGGCTGATTAAAATTGATTGACACCTGACGTAAGCATATACGCTTTGCGTGTGCCACATAATTTCACTATATGCCGTGCAGGAATTTGACGAGAGAATCTCCAATTTTATCCGAAGAAATCCTCTTGAATGCGGATGTCAATTTTAAATATATAGGAATTGGAATGTCGATCGTGAAACACGCGCAAACATTAACGATTACCGGAATTAAAATAATATTCTTTTAACTTTTTTATAAGACTTTTATAATATTTTTTTCACTTCTTTCATTCTTTTGAAAATTGTCATTCAAACAATGCAGAGAAATTAATCAAGAGATTTTTCTGAATCCCTTTTATACAAACCTCAGCAATAGATTGGGTTGAAGTTTCATACGTCTTTTTTTCATACGATTCTTTTTCGCATTTATTGGAATAAAAATATTTTAAAAAATGTTTCCCAAGTTCCCACAAACAAAAATTTTTATTTATTTACTAGCAAAAATTCACCCGGAGTTGCTCGGGATTTTAAGAGATTTTATAGAATTTAAAGGAATTTTGAAGAGGATTTAAAGGATTGCATAAGATTTTTAGTGATTTTAAGAAATTTCAAGGGGTTTAAAGAGATTTCATAAAGAATTCAAAAATTATAAAAGGATTTCAAGAGATTTATAGTGATTTTAAGGAATTTCAAGGATTAAAAAAATGTGAAGGAATACTAAGAGATTTTGATTTATTTTAGGGATTTAAAGGGACTTTTAAAAGAGTTGAAAAGAGTTATCAAAAAGTTTTGTCAGAGATTTACCAAAATTTCAAGAGATTTTAACTAATTTTAACGAATTTCAATAATTTAAAGAGATTTGAAGATACTTCAAGAGATTTTAATGAACTTAAAGGGATTTTAAAATATTTTAAACGATTAAATATTAAATTATTAAAACACAAACATTATTTTAAACTTTTACTGAAATCTCTTGAAAATCTTTAAACTCACTTGATTTCTTTTGAAATCCATTGAAATTCCTGACAATCACTTGATATTACTTGAAATCTCTTAAAATCCTTTGAAATTCCTTAAAGTCACTTAAAATCTGATGAAATCATATAAGATATATTGACATCTTGTGAAATCTACACAAATATCTGGAACATCATTTTTGATGACTCTTTCAAACTTTTTTTAAAATCCCTTGAAATCTTGTGAAAACTCTTGAAAATTCTTAAACTGTTTTGAATTCTTTTTAAAATCCTTTAAAATCTCTTGAAATCCCTTAAAATTCCTTGAAGTTTCTTAAAATCAAATGAAATTTCTTAAAACATCTTGCAATTCCCTAAAATAACTTAAAAATCACTTCTCTATGAAATCCCTTAAAATTCCTTGAAGTTCCTTAAAATAAAATGAAATTTCTTAAAACATCTTGCAATTCCCTAAAATCACTTCTCTATGAAATCCCTTGAAATTCCTTAAAGTCATTTGAAAGCTCTTAAAATCCCGGGCAACGTCGGGTAAATTTCTGCTAGTTAATAAACAAAAATAAAATGGGGAATAAAATTGCAGGAGGTTAATGATCGTGCGTTCCTTTGTATTGGTTTTCTCATTCATTTTGTCGTGAAGAAGGCGCCTTATAACGGGTTATAAATCTCGCACTTTTTGCTTGGTCTATGCACATTGCACACGCTCTTTGTCAATGTCATTGTCAGGTCGCTTTTGCATTTTACGTGGCAATAACGAAAGTTTAATAATTGAAAATCCGCATTATAATGAGAGTAGTAATGAAATAGTGTAGTAGATACAGTAACTATATAGTGTATGGTATATACTGATGGCATTGGAAGCGAGATAAAGCAAAACTCAGAAGACTAGCTCGACGGGGTAGAAACGTAGATCGTTTCCGAGGTGTAGGGACATCAGGTGCACGTGCGATTACACATATAGCAAGGCAAAGTAACGGTTGCCAGAAATGGCATGCGAGAAAAGCATAGCTTATATGGAAAGGACGTCGCGACGAAGATTCGTATAACTCCTATTTACGTGAGCCGGATCTAAAGCAATTTCCTCCCGTCTTTTTACATTTAAACTCTTCCCTAACACCAAAATGAAAAATAAACTTTGACAGAATTTTAATCAAATCTTCCCACTTTTGAAGAAATTTTACATCTTATAAGATGGTGTTATTTTTATATAAGACGAGACAATTCAAATCTGCACGTCGAATTAATTGACAAATAAGGTTTTAGCGAACTCCGGATGAAGTTACTGCAAGGTTGCTCATAAAGTTGACTATAATGGATGCACTTTTTAGAAAATAATTGCAGAATTAGTTTAAATGGTAAGGACTTTGAATTGAAATATAGAACCCCTGGTAACGTGTACAAATATAGACGCTTGGGAGACGGCATAATCGGAATGCCAATAATTTCCGCAGTGATGCGAATGGGAATGCGCAAAAGGCAAATCGTTGAAAGAATCATGAAACCCATCCAAATAACGACACATAATACACCTGTGGCTACCTGTCTGATGCATCTATATCTATATTCTCCTATCGACTTGGACAAATTGAAATCGTTATCGCTTATTCCTCCAGTCTCTGTGGAACCAAAGCGACAACTGACCAAACTCCAATTTCGCAATGAATACCTCAATCTTTTGACATTTGAAGTGAATTTTCTATATTTTTAAAATGCTTCACGCCAATGATAAATGAAAATAGTTTGCATAAGATCATTTATTATTTAAGGAATTTGATAGGATCTCCAAGGATATTTAAGATTTCAAGTGATTTTAGGGGATTTCGACGCCTGAATGTTACAGAAAATTTCTTAAAATTCCCTCTACCCCCATCGTAGGACCATAACAGATCCTCTTGAACCTTCCCTACTCCCCTCAAAAGTATTACGTAATATATAGACGACCCCTAATAAGAATCGCTTTTAGTTGAATATATGTCTGGTAAATATTTTTAGTGATACTTTCCACAATACACGGAAAAAAGAAAATGAAAAGATATGGCTGAATTTACAACGAAAATAGCAGGGCTTGCAATTTTCTTAGCAAAAATTACAATTTGAAATAGTAAAACTTACTAAATTCCAGGAAAAATGCGTTCAGAGCGCATGTTGACCATTTTAAATGGTAAATTCAGACATTTTCTTTTTTGCGTGTATTGTTTCGTTACTGAGTTTCAATTCCATTTTTCAAATTAGTATTACGCTTCGTGCATTATTTCTATTTGTTTGTAAAAGGTATTAAATCAGAGAGGTGAAAATCAGAAGTTATAGCTGAAATTTCACGGCGTTAAACTGATTAAACAATGCCTTCGATTCCTGGTAAATTTTCACGGATCTAGATTGCTTTTATGGAACGCAGAACACAATTGGTAAAGCATAAAGGAAATGTTCAAAAGGGAACAAAGCCAGAAAACATCTCTACAAACACTTTCTGTAAAGGCAATGTACCTGTGCAATGTGCATAGATAGATTCCGTGAATGGAAATCATGTGATTGTAAATCGAAATGCATTCGTAATCTGTACAACGTATTCAAAACAAAAACAGACATTACGTCAGAGTGACAATACGTTTTGGTCCAAAAGTCTTCATTTCTCTTCGCAATGTTTTAGACATATTTTTACCATTTTTCCGGCTTCGAATTAAGAATGTTTTCTACTTACAACAGATGCTTCAGAGTTAGACATTTTCGGTATGGTTTGTAGCTCACCTGTGAACAAAGAAAATTTCAATTCTATAAGTTTCAATATTCTCTGTAAGATTTGAATGCAGTTAGTATTAAATTATTCAACTTTATAGTTCTAACACCTGAATCGAAAGACCGATGTAAGGAAAACAATTATCGCGAGTTTACTAACAATTCCTGGTTTTGTTCCTTAATGAATTTTATGCCAAATGCAGTACGTCGTAATTTAAACTCGATAGATTGTTGCAGGATTGCAGGAAGTAAGACCGAGTTGCGAAGCAATTTTCGTTCTTAAGCAGAACCGATATCTCGGTTGTGAGAATGCCCAACTAAAGTCGGAGGGAGTTTGAGAGAGAAAGGATTTCTAGATTCGTTTTACTTTTGGGTGAAATACACCGACGCGTACGAATTACAGAGCCAAGGAACAAAACTTGGATTTCGTATACCTCCTTCACTCCCTGAAACTTTTATTCCGCCAGACACCTGGCGCGAACAGTCTACCAAGTCCGAAGATAAAGGTTGATGACTTAGACATCCGGTCCAAACCAAATTACACTTTATTAAAAATTGCGACCTTCGGATTGAGTTTATCAACCGCAGATGATATATCGCAACAGTTTACTAATACAATTCCTAATATATATTTATTATTTAAATCTTTTTTTAAAGTGAAATGTGATGGATACTTTTTTCTAAGATTTGAGTGGCTATTGAAAACTCAAGTACTTTTCTTAACAGGAAGCTGCTGTTACAATAAAAAATGTTTTATGTGCAATTCATTTGGCTCTTTACAAATTGCTTTATTTTTGAGGGATCTTGAATAAATATCTGAAATTCTACATCTCAGAATGTAACTCGACTTCCGGCTAAGGGATATATAAAGGAATAAGGCGCACATATAATTTAGTCCAAGTTCGATAAGGACGCAGGAACACGTAAGAAAAGGTTTTGATTCAATTTATTTCTAGTAAGAAGTTGGAAAAGCAGTATCGGAAAATAAGTGTCAATCTCATTTTCTTTTTTTTCCCTTCCTAAATTTCGTCAATCTTTCCAGAAGGTGAATCAATACCTTTCGTTTCGAGAGGCAGCATGGTTGACCCATTTTAAGGTGTGAAAATTCGCCTGCATACTCTTCTCCGGTGACACAAAGAATTCCCTAAAGGGTGGTAGAAATGGCAGACTCGCGGTTTCTTTACAGAGAATTCATGGACCGGGGTAAAGTGGGACAAAGGGGGAATATTGTTTGCAGTTCGAACCTCCGAGAAGCACGCAATCTACATCTTAAGCAGTCCACCCGTGGTTTTTGTTCCATACTCTTTCGACCCCGCCCGGAATTAAATGTTGAATTGTTCAACGACGAGAAAATTGAGACTTTGGCCCCTCTGCATATACCATAACCTGAGTCAACAAATGACTGCTTTTATTCCCCATTATTATCCATTACTCCCTATTATACCCCAAATATCCGCTAAAATTAATAATTTTTGGAACCTCGCTAACACATTGTGTTAAACTACTCTTGGCCTGTTAAAAAAAAAAAGAGAAAACATGGTACACTGTAAAATATGTAAGATTTTTCAAAGAGAAGCTTTTCAAAAACTTATTTCATACGCTTTTTACAATGTATCGTCGACAAAGAATACTTTTAGAGTAAAAGAGAAAAAAATTTTGTTCTTTTTCCTTTGAAAAGAGAAGAGTGTCTTTTGTGATAATGAATGAGCAGTGCGAAGACCTACTTGCCGGTGACTCGAGTTGACCCAAATAAAAAAAATTGAACTTACTGAACCGCCTTTCTAAGCTGCAATTTTTTGTATTTTTTTCCGGATTTTTGTAACATACACACGGCACAGAAATGTGATTTACATCAGACTTAATTAGATTATCTTTCGAATAGTAGCAGATTCGCTAATTGGGATTGAGCAGCTCTTAATACAAGGTAAATGAGTCTTTTCAATGCATTTGCCTCATGAACGTAGTGGAATTGTTTAATTCCAATCAGTGTAGCGTTTCCAAGTTTCGATGTAAACACAGTCGTATTTCGACGTAGAATCCTGTTCATTCAAGCAATGCTTTCCAGAACGACTGATTCCTAAATGAACTTGAAGCCTGCGTAACAGCTCTTAAATGTATAATCAATTACAATTTCGTCACAGAAATCCAAGATTATTGATTGCCCAGCAATTGCAAGACATGATGAAAATCATTCAAACAGTACAACATATATCACAGTAGTTCAAACAGCTTTAGAGTTTGACAGTTTTTACCCAATTATAGGATCTACCCAATTTAATTGGGAGCGACAATGTTTGAAACGATTTTACTATTCAACTCCAATATAATTACTGCCACATATTTTATAATCTCTCTCACTGTTCGCTTAAATAATGACTGGAACATCAAATCGTTGCACAAAGAAAATTTTCAGTTGCTCGATAATGTAGTTGTCATTTGTTTCCAAGGTTTTGATACCCTGGAATTTAGAGTACAATTTATCCAATAGGAATTGATTCACACCTCTGTATAATTTAATGTTTTCTGAAAGTGCTTCTGCTTTTTTGCAGTCTCATATAACATTTTAGCGTACGAGCGTTTAGTTAATTAATTAATTAATCATAATCTTCTCGTATCTACAATTTTTTTATAAATAAGAAAACCGCATAGTTAGAATTCTTCTCTGTGCCAAAAATGCAAGTTTCGGGTGAATTAGTGCACCCAAGAGAAATTGGACAGTGCGAAATTCACTTCCTCGTCGTTAAACTGGTTTAGCGTAACTCAACACTCTCGTATGTGGTTTCCTATATAAATTACTCCCTAATGCAAGCTAGGAAAAAGATTCCCTGAATTTCCTACATATCCTGTATATCATAGGTTTCTCGAGAGTAAATACTATCGTTCTTTAAACTGAATACTTTACTTACAGTTCTTTAGACTGAATACAAAAACGGCATTCAGTGAGAAAACACAAAGTAGCTGAGTAAAATATGATGCTACTATTATTTCACACGCTGCAAGGATCTCGATTTGGAAGACTTACGAGGTTTTTGATTGCCCATCAAAGCCTGATCGTTATAGTATCCGCTGACGAATATGGAAAGCGAAGTGCAACGGATGTTACGTTTCCGTTCCTCGATTTAATTTTTCTCACATTCGAAGAAGAATAGCGTGGGGTATTTAACTTGATCTTCATTACGTCCTACAGCATCGAAACAGAGAGTCTAAAACTGCCCGAAAATTTCTGAAACAATGCTAAGCGTAGAATACAGAGTGTTCAGTTTACGCGAAAACGTGTATAAAGAGTTAAATGTACATCCACTTTTATTTTCGAGTCTTCGTTCGAGAAACATAGCTTGTCGTGTCAATCAGGAACCTATTTCAGCAGAAAGTGCTTCTTTCATTTGGAAAGAGGAAGAAGAGAAAGAAGAAGCCATCGCATTTGGAAGGTACAGAAAACAGTAATTACGACATACGAGCGGCATGGGCAGTTACACGAAGCAAATGGACTGAGCGTAAAGTCTGTAAAAGTTCCGCATAGGAGTTGTTAATGCTGGACAGCAGGTGGCGAATAGGATGGTCCGCTACTTCCACTATATGCCAGGAACAGCTAACCGTCGTGAGAAGCTAAACGGGGAAATGTGTCGGCAGTGCCGTGCAATATCGTAGTTTATTATACCAAACAATAACCGCTTGCGGGCAAGCATAGCTTTATGGACTGGATGCAGGGAAATTTGATTTACTTAGCAGTCTATCGAGCCAAATTATTCTCGATTAAGGTCCCCCAACGACATGCCATGACTGTCACCGAATTGCATATAATTAATGTTACAATGCGGTTATTGAAAATCAATATTTCGATATTAGAGTGCTTACTTTCTGAGCCACCATGCACGAAAGTAAAAAATGTTTGAACATATGTATTATACTTGAATTGAGATGTGTATTATAATAGTACTCGACAGTAAATCACGCATTTTATAATTTATGATAATCGAAATAGTCTCTAAGCTCATTGAATTAAATTGAAAGCATGTTGTTAACAGAATCAACAGTTACAGAAGTTGAAGTAGGTAAGAAATTCCATTTCTTCATTATATGCAGGGTACAATTGACATCAATTCTCCCTTACATTCTCTCTTTATGCAACATTAATGTTGCTTCTCTCCAATTTCAATGGTATCCCGATTCGTTACTTCCGTATAATTTGCTCCTTCTTCAACAGTATCAACCTCTTTAACTTCCTTCCTTCTCTGCACTCCATGACCTTTCTCTTCCATCTCTCTTCTTTTTCTGCAATAGGAGTGGTTCTGAGGTAGCAACAGTAGCACTATCAGTACTAACATAAATGTCAACACTCGTAGTATTATAAGAGAAAACAGTAGTAAAACCGATGACTTGTAATATTGCGAGTCATCATCAATAATACATTGACAATGAGAAAGAAACAATATTGATCAAGGAAATACGGGCTTGACACATCAAATGGCAGGCTCACTATCTCCAAGAGATATCATCATTTTTATCCATTTACATGAACAAACATAAAAAAAAAAGGTGTATCAAATAATTTAGATGGGCGTACAACGTCTAATCTAAGCCGTTTGACTTAGTACAGAAGTTATTATATCTAGAATTTAGGACACGATATCATCGGTAATATTGAATCGACAGTATTTTGTTCTCAGCATGATATTAATAGCAGTTTTAATCCACTTAACTTCAACAAATTTTTCTCTTTCAAAACGGTTCTTAAGTTTACGAAGCATTCACTCAATTCCACCCTAAACATTCCTGCCTATTTAAATCCACACCATTACCCACCCACCCTCACCAATCGTAAAAATACTGCTGCAAAAAGCTCGTTAAAAAGAATACGGAAAGTCCAGCAATACAAATGAAAGCATTTTCGCATAAATGAATGGAAGGCTTTTAATCAAACACTGCAAAGAAGGGTGGTTCAAAAAAACAAAATATGGGAATTTCAATTTGGGACCAACGGGAAAAGGTGTATTTTTATATAAAAATTTCCTGAAAAAAAAACTTTTTGAAATTGAATAACGTTAAGGCCAGCCCCACGCGAAAAATGTACAAAAAAATAGGTTTTTCTTATTTTTCTCTTAAAGTATTGATTTTATTGAAAAATATTATAGAAAAAGTTTCTACATCTCGGTGAAATTAATTTTTCTTACTTTACTTATTTTTGCGTACGACCAGTCGTTTTCAAGAAAAAACGAAATAAAGATTTTAAAAAGTGGAAAATACAATATATTAAAGTAAATTCTGCAATAACATTTCCAGACCAGGAAAGTCATTTTACTCGTCTTGGGAAAAAAGAAAATCTCTCAAATCGTAATAAAATGACCTTTCCTGATCTGGAAATATTATTGCAAAATTTACTTTAATATTGTATTTTCCACTTTTTTAAATCGTTATTTCGCTTTTTCTTGAAAACGACTGGTCGTACGCAAAAATAAGTAAAGTAAAAAAGATGTAGAAACTTTTATATTTTTCAAGAAAATCAATACTA
Organism: Synergus magnus; assembly: GCA_032275165.1. Lineage (NCBI taxonomy): Eukaryota > Metazoa > Arthropoda > Insecta > Hymenoptera > Cynipidae > Synergus > Synergus magnus. The sequence goes on along the minus strand of JAUESH010000020.1, from coordinate 9,057,092 downwards.
TAAGAGAAAAATGAGAAAAACCTATTTTTAGAAAAGTTTTTTTCAGGAAATTTGTATAGGATAATACACCTTTTCCCATTGATCCCAAATTGAAATTCAAATTTTTTGTTTTTTCGACCCACCCTACTGCAAAGGTAATGAAATTCCATTTTTTTCGAGAGACATTTTCATATGTTCCGGAAGTTAGAACCGCAAACTAAATATTTCAAAAAAATTAAAGTTTCTTTTAAATTTTGCTAAATTTTTACTCAATTGTGTAGAAAATGATTTTTGTGCAGAAAATAAATTTCAAAAACCTAATCAATTAAAAAAAAAAACAACTTTTATTTAAGAAAAATAAACTTGTGCTGATTCTGCTCGGGAAGTGGTGTTTATTGTCCATTTTGTCAAATTCCGTACGGCCAACAGTTCTCACATAAAAACTCAAAATCTAAATTCAAAAGTCTCAAAATAATCAAATTATGAAAGAATCAAACTTGGGCACAAATTTTTATAAGGGAACTACTTGCCATACGGAATTTTGCAAGAGAGAAAATAAATTACATTTCTCGAGCACAATTTAGCACAAGTTCTTTTTTTTCAAAATTTGATTTTTTTGAGTTTAGATTTTGAGTTTTTATATGAGAGTTGTTGGTCGTACGGAATTTCACAAAATAGAAAAGAGATTGCATTTCCCGAGCACAAATGGTGTAAAGTAATAATATTCATCCTTAAATGAAAATTATCTTACAAGATCAGATCTCATTTTCACAAAAATAATGTAATTTTACTTTCCTCATAACTTCACAAACTTTCTCGCTTTTAAATGAATTTTCCATTTATCATGCTCTACATTCCTTCGCAATTCATATTCTTGTACTTTATTCGAAATAATAGAATTTTACGATCATATTTCCACCTTAAGCGAAATTCATTGTATCTATTCTTAGATGCCACTTCTCTATAGAATAGAACAAAAGTGACACCTCTATAGTATAAAGCGAATACTTTGAAGCTATGCTTAACAAGCGTCGCGAAATTAACATTGTCTCTGTGTTCAATGTCAACTATAGAAACAGAAGATTCCCTTCCTTATTTCAGAATATAAAATATGTAGAAATATAACGAATCTCCTCGTCGCTGATGAATTAAAGCAAAGAACGATTTTTTTCAACGTATTCCCAGGTTTAGTCGCGACAAACTTTCCTGATTTAACTATCTCACAGCCGCTGAAGTTGATTAATTAATCAACCCTAATAGAGTATTTCCCCTCATAGTGAAAATCCTGTTACGGATTTAAGAGTTCGATAAAACCTTAAACACAGACGATAATGGACAATTACAAGTCCATCTCAATAGGATCGAGTCAGTGAATAAGACTCGTGAAAAGAGCGTAAAATCATGAAGATAATGAGATTTGATAAGCATCGTCTAATCTCGGTAAATCGCAGCAAGGAAGGTGGATTGAATGGTAAAATTGTATGTACGCACATAGTTATAGTAAGTTTTCTGGGTTCGAGGGCCTTTGAATTGCTGCAGACTCGTGGACGACCTAAGAGCTCGCGCCAGTGCACGTCAACCAAAGGGAAAAACGAAGAAAAACATTGAAAAAGGAAGAAAAACATGAAAAAGGGGTGACGAGGTGAGGAGAATGAGAGAGGAGAACAAGAAAACTGGAATATTCATGGCGATCCAAGCAAATCGTTGGCTGGTGTGAGCCTGGCTGCGCATTCCAGATATGAAGTAGGGACCAAGTGGGGGTTTGAGCCACGCTTACGATGATAAAACGAGAAGAAAAAAGGAACGCGGAACGAGCGAACCCAGAAGAGAGAGGAAAACGACTGAGAGAGAGAAGGAGGGACATATCTCCAATCAAGGAGGCTTTATGGGTTCTTTTTGGCCTACTGGACACTGTGGGAAAGATACGAATACGGTCGACCTGGTATCTCTGCTCGTAGCAGTCACCACAATGACCGTGACAGGTTTGGCGAGTGTAATTACTGATTAAGAACCAATTCAGTTCCCTACCGGGGGAGTCTCCTCGTCCCTGGCAAATATCGATCCAACGCACATCGATTTTTACAGCCGTGATGAAATATCTTCACGTCTTAAGAAAGTTTTTTGGAAATAGGTGTAACTTAAATGCTATGTGGCATTTTAAAAGTGGTATACATCGAAATAAAATAGTTGTGAGAGAGGTATGGTTTCTCACATTTAGTGGAAGTTGAAAGCAGTTTGCATATATATTTTCAATTGCGAAAAACATATTCGGAGGGAAAGTGGTAATTATGTACTCTATGAGTCACCTAAGATTAAGTCAGAGGAAGTTTCTTTACGTTTTTTTTTAATAATACAAAGTCATAATCCATTCTTGGCTTACAAAAGGAGGTAAATAAAAAAGAGTTTACACAGACACGGTAGACAAACACTACCTTTTTTCCCACGTTCAAGAAATCCTCGTCCGTTCCTAATCGACGAAATCTAAGGAAACAGTGCGTGACGAGCTATCGTGTTCCCTAAGTATCTAATTCTAGACCTACACCATCCTATAAATACTGACACAAGCAATCAATTACGTAAGAGTATAACAAGAAGAAAGGTGTCAGGATCGCGCAAATTGACGGTGAAGTTGATGTGCGAATCAACAGGGAATCAAATTTAACTAATTTTGTGTAATTTTTTGCAACATTTTTATCTCAATACGCATAATGAACAATGATGATTTGAAAACTAAAAACACAAGTATTTTCTGAAATTTCAGAACTGAAAATTATATCGCAACCAGCGTCCATTACAGAGCTTACGATGCAATAAGCTTTATAGACAAATTGTAAACACAAGTACACCATAAAGCAGTCACAACTTGAAACACAGTACCCTACAAAAGTCTATTTCCTCACAAGAAGGAAATACGTCTTCCTCCATTACTATTCGTGACTAAAAAGGGTTTCAAATGTGTACTCATCTTGGCGACGCAACATAAAACACAATGCGACAAAAAATCAATTCAGCATGCTCTTAAACATGTCAAATATTGATAGATATGCATATGCTATATATCTGTACTCATTTTGCTTCAAAAGCATGTATCGCGTATTTCATCTGATGGAAAATATTTTGTATACTTTTTCATAATGAAAGTTGCACGATGTGGAGAAATTCACATCGCATAGTAGTAATATCGTATAAAAGCTATAAAATATATGTGCTTGCAACAGTTTTACTAGTCTAATTTACTTAATGGGCTTTAATTATTAACATTTAATTTAATTTTCCCGAATATTTGTTTTATCGAAAATCATTTGATCAAATAGCAATTTGCTACAATTTTTATATTTCCGTATTACCGTTTAAAGTAATTTTTATTTTACTGAATTATAATTTGACATAATTTTTATAATACTAGGAAGAGTGAGGTTTCCGTTACAGTTTCGGTGACAGGGATTTACAACACGTGGAATTTTATTAAAGGAATTTTAGATTAAGTGTTTATTCGGAAGAAAAAAATCATGTAAAAGGAACATTCGCATAAATGAAAATTATGACAAATATCATTTCGGAAAAATTAAAATTATGTCAAATTATAATTCGGTAAAATAAAAATTAAGTTAAACGGTAATTCGGAAATATAAAAATTAAAAATTATAACAAATTGCTATTCGGTAAAATGATTTTTGGTAAATTAAATATTAGAGAAAATAGAATTTGGGGAATATTCATGCGCCTCACAAAATTAACTTCGTTGGATATTCGCATAATAAAAATTCCTTTGTAGAGTGAAAGCTTTTGATATTTACAATAATTTTTTTTTTAATTTTACACTAATTTTTTTGTCAGATTAAATGTATTTTCAAAGTTTAAATTTGAAATGATGAATTTGTATCGCATACTTTTGCGGAAGAGGAAAATTAAATTATTCTAATGAAAGTTGGGCAGTTATAAGTTTTCTTTCTTGTTATAATGCGTTCTGATTTTTATACAGCAATTTCAAGATATAAACGGTTAGTTTCACTTGAAGTTACCTTCTTCCCTAGTATCCTACTCTAATTTTTTTATACGAGAATGGTACATATGTGCTATAAAAAGTTACGGGTTTATATTAAAGTATGTAAAAGCATCTCCTTGTAGTAATAGCTCAAGGTTAGTCGTCCGCGATGAGCATTCCATTACCGTCAATTCTAGTTGACCGACCGTCTACTATTAAGCCATATTCTTGTGGCTAGTTCATATTTTATTATTCTATATTTTTCTTAGTTGCGGTACTTCCATTATTCTGAACGAATCGCCCATTTCTGCGGATTACCTTCCTCGAATGCCCCACAGCAGGAGGATCGAGTACATACTTCTTTTCTTTACTTCCGCTTTTATTTTCACAACAGATTCAAGAGTCCGAGATTCTGGTTCTATATTTTCTATGACATTTTCATATCGGCTTATTTACTTTATTATAATTATAATCTCTCTATCGATGTTCCTCGAATGAACTAATATTTTTATACGGGTCAGTACTGGGTCAACAATGCGAGTGACATTAGGCCCTGTGTCATAAATAATGGACTAGATTTTCGGTCCTTGATTAAACCGACAATTTCAGTGATTTAAAAAAAAGTTTGGAAAAATCTTTTATCCTTTAATTAACTTCATGAAGATTTATAAACGTTTATTGCGAAATTGTCATTTTAAATCGATGAGGTTCTAATAAACTTTATTCTATTTTTGGCAGATAATTAGTCGCTAGAGTCTTTTAATTACAAATAGGGCGGCGTGGGTCGGGAATCAACGAACGAAGGTAAAACTGTTTCGGTTGCCAACGCCAAGTTTTAACATGTTGGACGTACAATTAATCGAACTTCAGTCAAACATTCAGTCACTCAATTTTGCTTGTTCGCTCCCACTAGTTAATTCTACTTAATTAATCCGACATTGAATAAATGATACTGTTTATATGCAATGTAATTAACCAGATTAGATGATAAATGAATGCAAGTTGAATGTATAAATTGATGAGCAATTTCACAATCTCTGTAAATAACGTGTTCTGATTCAAAGTTTTCCGTGTATATCAAAATATCAGTTTTTTCAATCACTCACCCAATTTACTCCTTCCTGAATCTCAAATCGCATTGCACAGATATTGCAAAACTACTCGCGTACGTTAAAATTGAACACCCACTTTCTCCAGAAATTACGACCCTTCTGGGACAGACTAATACATCCGAATTACTGATAAGGGTTATGTACAACATGCGGACTGTGTAGAATCATGTATTCGCAAAATCGAGGGTATGAAGAACATTTCCAGAGAGATGGGAACATATAACATTTCATGTTCACTGCAACCGATTGCGTGCAGTAATTTAGCAAGCATTCTATTATCGATGAACTCATGATATTGAAAGGTTGATTGTATTCGATAAATAATAACGCTCCTTAACGTTTCCTGCAAATCTGCTTTACAAAATCGTTACAAACTTGAATCTGTACTATCCGCGAATAATCCCCTGTAATATTGACTTTTTATTATACATTTGCATTGCAAGATTATATTTTTATGTTTGATATATTGTGTGCAGGAAACGTTTTTGCAATTTAAAAAATGCCACGTTCTTTTGAAAAGTATGTGACGTTGGTAGATTTATGCATTTAAAATAGGTTGTAATTTTTTTCTGCGTATAAGGTAGTAATATTCCATGCATTTCCATTCATTGTAAACCAAGTTCTCTGCAAGCTACACAAGTTTTGATTGCAGATCGTATTTCAGTCTCATGCATCTACATATTATGTAAGTTACGTGCTTCGACTTGCGCAGTAGATCGTAGGCGGTCACTAAGTACGTCTATGTAGAAAATGTAAAGCCCCATCAAGTCAATGAAATTATTTACATATAAATCGAACATGTTCGACAGTATGTATCCTTAACCACTTTTTAATTTCGAAAATTGCATTCCTACACCTGCAAATCTATACTTGTGTTAATTACTTGCTTTCGTGTAACATCTTTTTAAAATGCTCTTTTGCACCCTATAGTTACTCACACATCTGCCAATTGAAGAAATTGCCATTGATTATAAGGTCTCCTTACCTGAAACAGAAAAGGAAAATTTACTTAAATTTGTTTTTCGACTTGTGCAATTTTTATGAGTGAAATTTACTTTATCAGATTAAACATTAGACTATTTCTGATTCCATCCTTCGATTGCCCATCAAACTTTTAATTTTCCGCATCGTCGAATCGCACTTTCACGATGATGAATTCAGGCAATTAATTAGGAGTTCGAGTCTGCGTACATACGGATTTCCAACTCGAATTTTCCTGAATCAGTGTGTAATTAACTGTAGTTTACTCGAGATTTCTAGCAAAACTTTCGTGATAAACTTTATCTTTTTCGCTCAAATCAGCAGCAGAAGGAAATGTCATACCTAGAATAAAGCTTAAAAATATACTTCGTATTCCTCCCATAAATTACGATATATAAATCATACTCCTAATGTATATATAGATTACCGATCATTTTTATTTTTGCCATTAGTTCAAAACGTATCGCACCTTCATCTAAGCTCCTTTGAATCTGGAATTTCATATAATTAAATCCGCAAATTGGAAGCATCAGTTGTATATAAAAACGCAAATATCAGAATTGAAGCAAATATCTGGTCATAAATATCATCTATATCATTGTACATATCAATTTGATGCGATCCAATTTCGTTTCGATCATAAAAGAAGGATAGCACAACTTCATTGCTCTTCAACCGGTTTTTATACAGCTAAATAAATTTTTCCATTTCACTAATTAAGAGTCCTATTACTTTAAGTATTTCGATATAAAGAGGAATTTTTATTTCCATCGGCTTTGATTCGGTTTCCTTAAGAGTGTATAATTTTTTCGTATCAAAAGAAATGTTTCGACAAGCTTTGATGTCGAGCAAAGTACAGAGTTCTTTTTACTTTCAACTCTAATAAAAATGTTCCCTTTTATGGTATATAATGTTAAAATAATGCGCAGATCAGTGATACTCTTTTCTGTGGACAACTAAATAGGAACGCCGACGATTTTAAATTGCTCAGAGCGATACTCGTTTCGCATCAAACGACTTTGTGAATGAATGAAACCGAGGCAGGTAAGCAGATTGTGCCGACGCGTAATTGCGCATTATCTCGTCGTAATCCGTGGGATGAATGAACAACAAATGGTTGACCCATCAGACAAGGTAGAAGATGGAAGTGAGTGGAAGAAGTGATGTAGAAAGCGGCGTATATAAAACCAGACGCTATCTTTATATTACATCCCATTTCAGTTATTATTACTATCATTCCCATCGCTTTTTCCAAAGATCGAAAACACTTTTTACACTAAAAGATCTTTTATGTCAATTTTTATTAAAACTAGCATCATATTCTCATGTCTAGATTCTGATCGATTCTTGGGAAAATGATACTTACAAATATATTCAGAATGGTATTCAACATTTTTTAAAAACCATACTATATTATTTCACGTCAGAATGCGACCTCAATTCTGACGATATAACTTCAAAACCATTATAAGATTTTTTCTGTTCTGGAAATAATAAATAGATTTTTTTTTCAAACAAATGCGTATCGAGCATGATTTTCATCTCTATTTGTGATAACATCTAGGCCTGGAAGAAAGTAATTCTATATTTGATTCCGGCGAAAGTTTCGGATAGAAAAAATGTTATCCTTTTGAATTCTTTTTCATTCCGGAATTTGTATCTGAACCAAACAGTTTTATTCCCATAATCTGAAGACGGACCAAAAATTCCTATCCAAATGAATCCGGCCTAATCCGAAGTCGAAACAAGGATCCCAATCCGACTAAATGCGATCTAATCCAAGGTCAAATCAAGAAATTGATCTAACCCGAAGTTGAAACAAGAATGACAATCCGCCGACTGTATCCGACCTAATGAGAAGTGAAATCCGAGAATTCTATCCGACTGCATCCAATCTAATCGAAGCTAGGGTGTCAATCCGAATGAATCCGACCTAATTTTTAGGTAAATACATACAAGGATTCCAATCCTAATGAATTCGACAGTAAAAGAAATAGTTGGTAATGACATCCAACAGTTGGACTCTGGGGCGCCATCCAATTTTTATTGGCTGGTACAACCAATGCTTGGATCAAAGAACCAATTTCTGGATGACGTAACCAACGCTTGGCTCTATTATCATTTTCAAGAATCAAGTGAAACGTAAAATTCGCAATGTAATTTTTAAAAGGTGAATATGGATTGGTTTCGGATTAACTCGAATTGGAAAGAATATATAGTTTATAAGAATATATAGTTTATTTTCTACAAAAAATTATTTTTAATAAAAATTAACTTTGGCTTTACATATTTTCCCCGTTTCTATAAATCGTTCTTTAGTTTAAAGTGAGATCAAGAGGTCAGAAATTTTATCATAAATAATACTTATTGCTTTAGAAATTGTGCAATTTAAAAAAATAAAAAACGTTGTTTCTGATTGGCAAATATAGCGTGTTTTTTAAGCCTATTTTCCTTTTTTAAATAATATAGACATTTTTTTATTTGGATAATTTATATCCACAAAATTTGCAAGTAACAGTTTTATCTCCAAGTGTTATAAAAGATTTTAAAAAAAACCTATCGATTTTTGAAGATCGATTCAAAAATCGATCTTTTTATCCGATTAATCGATTAAATCAAATCGACAATTTCAGAATCGATCTTTTAGTATCGATTCTTTTTTTTGAAGATCGCCCATCCCTACACGGAAAAAAATAATATCTTAAAATTTAATACACTGTCGCTGACTTTTGGATATAGAGTTTCATATGACGTCATATCATAAAATTTGAGCGACTTTTTATTAAATAGTGTTCACTTTTTTCTACAATTTAATGAAATTCTTCTATTATTTAATGAAAAGTCGCTGAAATTTTATGATGTGACGTCATATGAAACGCTATATCCAAGAGTCAGTGACAGTGTATTAAATTTTAAGACATTATTTTTTTCCGTGTACCCACAACCCTCAGTTTGGGTTTCAAATTAAAATAATCCCAATAACCCTCTGCGAACATGTATGTGTGTGTGAATATGCCTAAAACCCAGAGTATTGCGAATTGAGGAAACCTCTAGTGGAGCTAGAGACAAAGCAAAGGCTGTTGTGCGGTGTAAGATTGGCTTCTGCGGATGATAGCCCCAGGCTTATGGACAAGTTCTCTCTCTGCGTAAAGGGCCCAGGGTGGGTTGTTGGTGGGTTGGTGGGAGCGGATGAGGTGAGGTGGTCAGAGCTCGGAAGTACGTGAGGAGCGTGTGTAAAGTGGAGGGGGAAATTGTGGGGAGGGAATATAGAAGGAGTGGGAAGGATCAGAAAAGGAATAAAGGGTAAGGAACATAACGGCGGGCGACCAAGGGACCAGCTACGGCAACAGCATCTGCAGGTGCAACGCCGCGCCGGTCGCTCGACGCTCGCGTGGCGAGAGACAAGGAGGAGCAGACCGATGACCTCGAGAGAGACGAGTGTCGACCGCCAGGAACTGGTTAACCTACACAATCTACTCACACACCGATTTTACACACATATGTATAATACACATATATACATATAATATACGTTAGCCTCACTCCTCTCTCTCACACACTCATTCATGAACTATTCGCTTCATCCCCCTCTCGTTGATTCTTCCATTCTCTTTCCATTCGCCTCTCTTTATGCATCTCTTTCTCTCTTTCTGTCTCTCCTAAGTTGCCTCAAAACGTAGCATACGAATCATAAAATGTTTGCTTTCTGTTCTTAGTCGCTTCTTCTACTTATTTTATTATTTTTTTTTTTTTTTTCCTTTTTTGCTCCTATTTTTCCCTTTTATCTCTATATTCTTATTTTTCATCATCCTGTTGGATTAAATTTAGTTTTTCCTAATTGGCAATTTCTTTTCGAAAAATTGAATTTTTTTTTTCACGAATGTTATATTTCTTCGTTATACATTTTCGCTTCCTCTATCTTCCTCTCCAACATCGGCTTTCCTTTCTCGATATAATTTTTTATTTTATTTTCCTACGTGTCGCGGCGATATTGACTCTACAAAGTTCTCCAATCCCGATCGTCATCGACTTTTTTGTCGTCATCGGCAAGCGAATGAATCTCTCAGAGTTCGTTCCACCCTCGAGAACTGAAGGATATCCAGTGATTAAAGCTCTCTCATTTTTGAAATTCCCCTCATTTTTTACTTTTTATAAGTACCGAAGTGTCGAGAGCTATTTCGAACGAATGTGCATGATTAATTAGTCTTTGGCATCCCGTAATTAAATCTGCTTCAACTATGTCTGTGCTCACATATGCATCAGATCCACTTGAGAGAATCTTGTCTTGGTTTGAAAACCTGCGTTAATCTGATGATTTCTAGCCCATCCGATTGATAAACAAGTAGGCTTTGCCTTTTCTCCATATTTTGTTGAACGAATATTTTACACACCAATTTTTGCATTCTCTTTTAATAGTGATATGATCGGAAGTGTGATATAAAGAGGCAGAGACTTCAATTATAAAAGTTAATAAGATTCAATTAAGTATTTTATAATAATTTTTAACTGTATAATAAATCAATATAATAATGAATATAAAAATCAATATAATAAGGTCTAAGCAGTTTTATATATCTGAAGATATCAAAATGATAGGAAAATTATAGAAAAAGAAAATTTTATGATTTAGTTTGATGGTTACTTGGAATAACAGTAGCTATGATCGACATACGATACGACGTATGTGATATAAGTACAGTGAATAAGGATTAAATTATACTTAATTTTACATTTCTCTTATGAGATTATGTAAATTGGAAATTACCTGCTTAATGCGTCAATATGTGTATATACTTGACTATAATAGCGAAAATTGTACATCGAACCTTTCTCAACTCAACTTGGCAACTTTAGATGCCTCTTGAAATTGAAAATCAAACTGACAACTTACGGTTGCGTGAATCAGAAATTAACCTACAATTTCATGTTCCGCGAATCTTTACCGTCATTCCATATTATACCCTATTTCACTATTATTATTATTATGATCAATAAAAAATGGGTGATGTGCAGATGTCTATAAAGTGACTTGCCATTAATTTCTTTCATCAAAGACCGGAATTTTTTAGAGAATTTTAATTACGTTAAATATTATATACATCATACATGTTGACTCTAAATAGAATTTATTCGTCGGAATAACCGCTTCATATTAACAAGATACTGCATTTCAATTTTCATGAAATATTCCTCTGCGGTAATTTGGATTTACATAATAAATATAATGAGCGAAATTAATTGGCTAAAAAGGGGAAAGTAGAATTTTGTAATTTAATAATATATATTCATAAAAAAGGCAAATCTCACTAATTTATCAAAGTTTATCAAGAGAGTACTCTTTAATAGTTTCTGTTCTCACAATAATAAGTCGGCACTTCCTTGCAACCTCGACGAGAATAAACGTCAAAAAAAAAAAATTACATTCGTGTGTTCGTTGCATGTCAAGCTCACTGATCAAGTTCACTATTAAGAGAAACGTGAGAAGTGCACTTCAACATGTTTTAAAAGTCGTGACACGCAATAATTTTTAAAAAAGTGGATACAAAGTCAGTAGTATTATTATTATAATATTATCTTTTAAATTAGTGTTCTTAAGAAAATTGGCCTAAATAACTGTACGCAAAAAATCCCATCTCAATATTTTTAATTTGCATGGGGTTCATAAAATTTCATTGAGTACTCTCGCTTTTGCAATATCATAAAATTTTATATAGAAATGAATGTAATATTTATAGAGATTTTATGTTCTTTTAAATGTTATACTCTTTTAATTCACATAATATCCAATTTATTGCACCGAGCAGTGTTTTAAATCAATTGATAACAATGTGAATAAATTTGAATAAACTCAATAACGTATTAATGTATGAATAAAATTATAAGCATAAAATGCATCTGATTAATTCATTCCTGCCAGGTGGTCAATCAGATTTTGCACACAACAAAATCCCGGCATTTTTTCAGTTTTCAAAAATCTATGGCAATTTTTAATAATAATAGTAATAATAATTAAGAGACTACTCAATCCGTGATTGTTGCCTGCTTTTCTCGGCCCATGACAATGTTTTCTAATGTTCAATTAAAAATACCAAAAAAAAAAAGCGAAATAAAAGGTAAAAAGGGAAATTGGAAGCGCGTATATTCTGTATCTTTAAAACTTCAATGTATTTTTTTTTCAAATCGAAAGTATTTGCATTCTGAAATATCTCGCTCCTTCCGGTTGACATGATAAGGTAGAAAGGAAATACGAATGCGGTGAAATGTGTCTTGAGTTGGGGGCCAAAGAAGTGAAATGAAATCGAGATGATGCATTCCCAGGAATTCAAGATGTGTCAAATGCATTACTCGTGACTCTGCTCTTTACCTTCTTCTCTGCTTTTCTGTCTATAGCATATACGTATTCTACCATAACCGAACCCCATAGGACCGTGAATGGATTGTGTAACTGAGAATGGAAGATCGGAAGATTCTCACAACGATCGATTGGCGCCGATTTCATGTACAGTGGGATCGGTTTGCATTGGGTAAACGAGTTCTGGATTCTCTTTCTCATAGTAACTTGAACCAACCGCAATAACATGTTGTCCGTGTGTCTCGAATCAACTGTATAACCCGCAACGTCGCTATATGTAGTTTCATATGAAAGTAATGCCCTAATCTATTTTCTAAGTAGATTCACCCACTTCTATAATCAATGCGGCTCTTTTCATCTGCTTTAAAGGAGGAAATCTCATGCGTTTTTAATTTGGTACATGCGTGTATATAATTTTGTACAACTAATAATTAAACTCCTCTACCTAAACAAATATTTAGGTACATTATTAGCAGATTATTATTAATAGATTATTCTGCATTTCTACTTTGCAGTCCACATTACGACATGAGGTGGATATTTTTAATAAAAATCATAATCCTGATTGAATTATAATCCTCTCTTTGCTAGCAAATAGAATATATGTTTCAGAGTAAAATTTGTGAATACGCCACAAAGCCATTTACTAATTAATCGTCACCAGCACACTCTGTCCCCAATGATGCATATCAAATATATAAAAAAAATGAAAATGAAAATCATCAAATTGTGCCAATCAGGAACAGAAAAAGAAGATATCTCAACTCTCAATAAGAACATAATAAAGGCTTTTATAAGCATATACTAAAAATATTTTATCATCTTCAATAGTTTACTTCTGGATGGAAGCTAATATAAAAACGGTTAAATAAATATTTTGAAAGTAAAATTGCTAACTATCTAAATTTTAAAAGCTTTTACGAATTCTTCCATCACTATATTTTTGCATTATTAAAAAAAAAAAGGCTCTCCACATTTCCCTAAAGCCTTTCACATAAAGGAAACTGTGCCAATACCATACTTTGTACCTTTATTCATTTTTCCGGGGAAACCCAGTGTTGAAATACAGAAGAAAAATATACATATATTCGAAAAAGAATATTTACTGTTAAAAATAGCATGTTGGCTCCTGTGATGTTAGATAGGAAAATGTCAAATGCCAAGCAATCACTGGGTAGATTATATACCTATGTTTTATACATATATATGTTATGAATATATGACTTTTGAGTCACCTAACACTGGAGAAAGTGTCGTCCAGCGGAAACTTGGCACGATGTGTGAAAAGTCAAACGAACCGAGGACAATCCTATCTCTGCTACCCCAGACGGACATTATCGGGTTTTCATAAAGTGGGTTAAAAACTATGCTCTCGTAAAAACGATGCATTCGCCTTTTGGCAAAACAACAAATCATTCTTTTTCCAAAATAGACTTAAGAAAATGGAACAGCCTCGTTCACTTTTATTTATTTCGGCATCTATATGACTGTTCGACACCACTTAATTCCTTTTTCCTGTGAGCTTAACTCCTAAATCTTTTAGTAGCTGTTTCATAGTCCAGGACTAAGTCTCTTTTACTGGTAAACTCGCTGAAAATTCACCCGACTTTGGCTCCACAAAAGTCGATTGCTTTTGTTTTTAACGGAAAAAGAAGCATGCTATACACTTACTTTCGCGAAACAAGCCGTTACTTCTCTTTAGATTTTATTTTTAGGTGTAATAATGTTGACAAATCTTTGAAAAGAGTTAAATTTCAGTAATACTGATTTGAGCACTCCAAAACACCACACACAGAAAAAACTTTTCTTGAATTAAAGAAACTTTCTTTGAATCAAAGAAATTGTATACGGTCAAAGAAACATTTCTTTAATTCAAACAAATTCTTTTTGAATTAAACAGTTTCTTTAAATTAAAATAATTCAAAATAATTTTGTTTGAATAAAATAAACTTTGTTTGAATGAAACAAAATTAGTTTAAAAGAAAGAAAGTTTTCTTTAATATAAAGAAATTTTTACTTTAAATTATTAAAATAAAAGTTTTGATTTAAACCAAGTTTTTTTTGAGTGCAGAATTCTGGTTATTTTAATCAGTTTTTCTGGCAAATTAAAAAAAAATTTCTGGTAAGAATAACCACGATTTTTTACTCGACATTTTTCTGGTTCAACATTCTGATTTTAAAGGATAACATGAAATTTTTTTTTCTTGTCATACACTCAGAAAACAGTTTCTTTGATTTAAGTTTCTTTCCACAGACGTCCGTGTTCACGTTCTTTACGTCTGTGCACTATTATTTTTTTCAAAAAGTAAAAATTGTGAGAAAAAAACCGGGTTATCTAAATTTGCTCATATGGTAAGTAACACATGCCCTTAAGGAAATTTTCTTTAATTAAAAAAAAATATATTTCTTCATATTAAAGAAAATTTTTTTAAATCAAAAAAAAACTTTTTTTAATGCAAAGAAATTTTTTCTCTAACCGTATATCAAAGAAACTGTTTTCTGGGTGTATTAACCAGAATTTGTGGTTAAAATAACAAGAAATTTTTTTAACAGAAGCATCTAGTATTCGGGTCTTTTTTTTTTGAGTGAATCATTGGAAAAATTGAGCACAACTTATTTTCAGCAGTGACATACTGAATAATTAAACTCACATAAATTCGGTTGCAGAATGAGTTTCAGTAAGAAGTTTCATATCTCTGTAACGATCGGTTTCTGGCAGAGCAATAAGAAGAAAAACAACAATGCACAGAGTCTGGTGAGTGAAGCTTGTAACCTCACAACGGCTCATTACGAAGTCAATCATCGTCAGCTGGGAGACGTCGCGATGATGAACAAGCCTCCGGGCCAAAAGTGCGAAGTAGGAAATTACAAAAGCTCGGCAGTGATTTTAACCATACTAATGCCTCAAAGAACCGATTACCAAGCAGACTTTAAAGAGTTTAATGCTCATCGAGCGAATAAGTACGCGTCTATATTAGCGAAGGATATATACCATATATTATAATATGGGATTCAGTGAAACGATCGAGTTTACTCAGCCCTGCACGGAAAGATTTCTCATTGCATAACCAGTTTTATACGATTCCAAGGCCAGAAGCCATGAAAACTTGTAACTATCTTCAAAAAGACCGGAAGTGATTTCACATCGATTGAAATTTTCCGCAAATTCTATCAATTTTATGAAATTTGATACGACTTTTATGAATCTTGCTGAATTTTTGTTACTCACGTTAATAAAATTGCAGTTACACTTCAAGAATCGCTTACCTGCAACAGAAAGAAAGTATTCATTATTAATAAATTTTATTAATGAAGATTATTAAGACTTTTTTATAGTATACTCGTAAATTAAAAGTATATGAATATTTCGATGCCAGAGAAACAAAATTTCATGGTTTGTAGACAATTAAGTTCAGGCGAGATTTACTTCTGGTGGAGAACAGTGGAGGATGTTACAGGGGATAATAGAGCAGAATGGAATATATAATAATAATCGTTAAATGAACCACAGTTATTAATAAATTATCGTTGAACCATAGTTAAGGCAACTTTTTATCCTAAAAATAAAATATTGTTTCGATCTAACTAGACGAAAAATGTGCGCGGAGGCAGCCATGAATATGCTAAATTTAGCCATAAAATATGGTTATTTATAGTCTGGCTAGAGAGTACGGTAAAGCACAATAAATTACACGTTAACGTGTTTCATGGTTGTTTCATTGTGTTCATACTTTTCTCTAGTCAAATTTTCATTCGCGTGGATCTGTGTTTATGAGTCAGTATAATACGGATGAGAAATATTGGCTGTAAAAATGTCTCAGAGTAATCAGAATTTCAGGCTTGGACATCTGTTATCTTTACAAAACTAACCTGTCGATTCAAATCAACGATGTTCTTTGAATGTAATGAAAAAAGCTTGAAGCGTTACAAGTCTTTAATTAATCAGAGAATTCTCTTCATGAACTCGATGAATATGAAATGAGAATTTAATCTTAAAATCTATTCAGAGTTTCTTAGACACCCCCTTTCATAAATTCATTGCTTTAAGAACTTTTTTCTGTAAATTACGGATACTATTCCAGAGATAAGAAGTTTAGAATCTAGATAATCGGAATTGAGTAATTAAGAGTCTAAAGATGTAACAGAGTTAATTGCCTCGTTGACGGGAATTTTTTTATGGTATATAATTGAGCCAAGCTGCTTATCTGGGTGTTGGATGAAGTAATTTTCACGTTTCTCGGAAGTAGCTTGAGAAAGGCGTGAAACACCTGTGAAGGAGTGACACCTTTCCAAGTAGTAGCTCATCCGACTTTACTTGTAACTTTCCGCGACAAGGTCAAAATAAAAACTGGCATCTAAGAGTGTTAGTAATTCTGGAAAACCTAGTAAAGAGCCGAGTAAGCTTGTCACCATACATTGCTCGGTGCTAGAATAAGGATAAAGACTGCAGAGTTGATTTTCTGATATGGAGAGATGCATGCAAGCCGGCTCAACGCACATGTAACACGCGGCATGGGTTCCCCTATGACAGTCTGGAGCAAAAATAAGATAAACCGACTATCCTGCCTCCTGCCAAGAAACATCTGTGCCACAAGACCTAGTTATTTGCATATGCACACCAACTCATGTACTCAATAACCTTCAAATGATACAGAATATAAAATCTCTTCATAATCATAAGATACAGTTACGTATGCACATTATTTTTCCCTGCAGATTGCTGCTCAAATGTCCTTGATTTCGACAAAATGATACGAGAATATGATTGCGCGTACCAAGAATTGAGGTAAAAAGTCTTTTCGTGTAGCTTGAGTGAACTTTTATAAAGTTGTTGTAAAGAAGATCAAACAGAAGGATTAGTCACATGACTTGGCAGAATACATGTCATTAGCCGGTAGTTTAATCACTCTTGCGAGAAAACGTCTAGTTTTTACCAAGAAATAAAGTTTTTAGAGTCTGCCCATTAAGGTGAGTTCACGACATCGCGTTACTCGGGTGAATTACGTGATGCGGTCGTGGGAGGCCTTCAAGTATTTTCTCGCACCTATAAGGCTTGCTGGCCAGTCAGGCGAGTTTAGCAGGAAATCTCGAGTGTCCCTGGATGCGAATAGTGGGATAGTTCTCAAAGATTGAACGCCTTCTAAGGTCTGTGGAACCCGCACTGGGTTTTTAAGAAGCTGAGAGAACTCAATATAGTATCCACACTGAATCTATCTATCGTGCCTGCTGGCAACTCAAGTGGGCGTCACCTTCTCCAATGTCCTGTCAGTCATTGACCCCACTTATTACTACTCGATAGCACTTGAAAATATGGTTTAAATTACTATTCATTGCTCCAAATTAGTTGAGCGTCCCTTTCACAATTATGACAAAGTAATTTGTCAAAAATACAAAAAAGCCACTGATAATATTTGAGAGAGAAGTTAAGTAGGTTTCGCAGCTTTCTCATAATCGAGAGATCAACTGCAGATATAATAAAAGCAGATAGTCTGGGTAATTTAATCACCAGAGAATTCAAGAATTCCAGAATTAGTTTACGAGCAAAGTCGAGTTCTCTAGCAATCTTCTCAAATAGGAATAATTATTTTCCACGAGGTCATCATCTGAATAATAAGTCACTTTTATTATCGGCGACTCACTTTCACGCGAGTGTTTTAATTAAACTCCTTTATGGCTGCTAATTTGTGAAGTATATTCTCACTACGTTTAAGAGGAAATTTCAATTCTTCTTGACATGTATAGTCATTCTAGGAACGAGTGGGTAAATAACGTGCCCTCGTAATTCAATTCCCCAAACCATTTATATAGGGCGTTCATCTTGCGTATAAATGATGACATTAAACTTATGATTTAATCAATCTTCATGCTAATGTGATTCATACATGTACCAGAAGTTTTGAACGTTCAAATGAACGAAATATGTTTTCCCAATTCTGTTTTATCCAGAAATATTGTTCCAACTAAATATAACAATACACATTACAAGTTTCTTTCATACAGAATTATTTTCAATACAAATGCATCAATATTTTTAAATTGGTTTTAGTTTAAAATCTAATCAATACAAAAATTCGTTCATTTGAACGTTCAGAACTTTTCAGTCATATTCATACGGATTCGTGCAATCTTTTAAACACCCGAAATTCAAGACCTACATTTATGAGACATTTTGAAGACCATCATTCGATAATTGCACTTGTTCAAGTGAATTAGTGAAATATCGTAGGAAACATCCCTGGAGGAATAACTTGTTGTTGCCTCAAGTGGACTAATGATGTTGGAATTATGGTATAATGAGATATTGCACGACGTAGCGCGTACTATCGTGGTGGATGAAATTGGGCGGCCCTTGGATTCCGAGTGCCAATTGACATTTCCAGTTAACCCTGCTTTGTGTCAGTTACTGTTTGATCATGCAGCGCCCTGTCGATTCGGCATGCAGGACGCGGAGAAACTGGTCCTGTAGTTACCCTTTGACTCGGACAACGGTATCATGCAATTGTACATTATGCAGTTTACAATTAGGCGAGTTACTCATTTATCGCGTTACCCAGTTGGATCCTCAATCACGAGGTGTAGGATAACTTTGCAATCTCTTAAACACACCTTACAAGACACACTTACTTATTCGTCAGACGCTTTCCGATTGTAATTAAATGTTCTTTTCACGTTCTTTACAATTTTTCTACAAAGGCACGTTTGTGCATAAAAGAGATAACATTTTCTTTAAACAAATTCAACCATCACAAATTAGATGAACCAATCAATGCAGTTAACTGCTAAGCTAAACGTTCTTTTGACTAATGCGAGAGCACAACTCTTAATGAAGCCGAGCAACTTGAGAATCTGGCTCCGATGTAGTGCTCCAAGGCACTGTGACGAGAAACTTTTAAACAGTTTTACTGCGGAGACAGATTTGTGACCGCTGAGAAAATCTTCGTTTTATTCCATTTCCAGTGGTTTGCTGAATTCTCGTTTATCTACGAGAGGGAAAGTTTAGACAACGTAACAAAGTTTTAAACGGTGCATTTATTTATTTTCTATTCTGACGACATTTAAGTTTCAAATGGTATTCATGCCAGTCATTTAAGACTTGCTTTATTAGCGAAATTAGAATAAATGCTCTTCAATACTTTATTGAATTTTGTGTATAATATTTTGTATTCAATGTGTGATTGATAAATTCTTAAAGTGACTCAACACTTTTTGAATCCAATTTTTTGCTTAAAGACATCAATCAAAACCATGTTTCCAGATGTCCAATTCCTAGAAGCAGTTATTATTTATTGTTGGCATACGAGGACCAAATGACGCAGATTTTGCTTTTTGTGAGCATAGGATGCGCGGAAAGGACTCGATCGTAGGGAATCTCGGGACCGACATATAATCCGTTCTGCCTTCGGTATATCTTGGAACATCGTTGGAACCACAACTCTCTTCGAGACCCAGCATGTGGCCAACTTAGAAGCCTCGTGGGGCCTTGTCTAATGCACACCGACCGGCATGCGGTCCGTTTTTGTCCCACAAAGACACTGTTCATATGTACTTCCTCCCTACTACACAAACTACTTGCATCTTTTGCTCATTATTTAAGATTCTCTTTAAGTCCTTCTCAATACCAAAAAAATGTATCTATAAGAAATTTTATCTAATGGTTCTTCCAGTAATTCGTTTCTGCTACAAAATTACAATTAGAGCATGATATATGATCAAGTATTGATAGATATCTATCCCAAGAAAGAAAGTATTATAAGTATCATCCCGAATTTTGTAGTTTTGCTGAATCAGTTTTCAGCATGAACGTATTGTTGTAGATTAAGAGAATGATATCAACTCTGGAATAGTAGACCACATAATACATATAATCTGAAGCGAACAATTTATTTCACCTGTCGAGTTTCTCATTGTGGCCTCAGTTTCTCAGACACGTGCCAAGTGTCATATCCTTTCTTCACCTTATTGCTCTAACGAACCTCATGAGTCAGCAATTTTGTAATCTAGCAATTTCTCTAATACATTCTGTCAACAAATGCGAGTAATTCTAAGATAAGATTAATCTCGACCACAGTGAATGGCAATTTCAGCAGAGACAATGCGAAACAGAGGAAAGCCTCTAAGTTTTCAGCAAAAGTCAGAGTGAGAGGAGTGAAGAAGCTCTATACAGCTTTACCTCCTGTAAGTCAGTAATGAGGACATTAATTACGAAAAGCCAACAGCTGAATCAAACGTTTTCTCATAAATCTGGAATACGAGAAACATTAAACGTCAAAATTATAAAGGAATAAGTCAGTCGAAACCTTTTTAAAAAATAGAGTAAAATTCATTACTAGTATCTTGCGAGTCAAGAATATAGCTAATACTAGATATTTATTGGTTAATGATGTCACAGGATATTAATCAAATTTAATTAGTTGGCAATTGCTACTCCATAATCTGCTATTAGTTACCGTTTGATATCAAATATTCATTTGAGATCAGCATTCAAGAGCAATTTACTCTAATACCAGTAATTAACTCATAAATTAATAGAAAAACTTTGTTGAACTACCTAATATAATATATTTTAAGAATAATAAATATCATATTCCTTAAGAAAAATCCAGCTGACGTATGACCAATGAAAAAGTAGATATGATATTAGAAAGCTTTCTCAATAAGATGAAAGTCATTCTAGCTTTGGTTCAAATAGGATATAAATAGAACGTGATCATTGAAGATGAAAAGAGATACGATGCGTGAAAATCATAAAAGATTTTTGCACGCAACATGGGAATATGGCGTTCTGGGAATATAAATATTTATTCGAAAATGAAATACCCTCTAAATATCCTCTAAAAGATTGTTTGTTCGCCATGTGACTTTGCCTACAAACCATTAACAGAAAAACACTAATTTAAACTCTCTAAGAGTGGTTTCACAAGACATAAAATGATTCAAAGTTGTATCAATTCAACCGACTTATGTGGGAAGAGCCTCATTTTTCATGTATCCAACTATCCATTGATGAAACCTAACACTATTCTTCCTATCGTACAGTTTATAGGACGTCAACCTTGAAAAATGAATACACATAACCGTTAGGTGAACATAAAAGGAATCTTTTGGCTATACTTATAAATGTGACTCTGACGTCATAATCATGAACAATCAAGCGTAATAAGGAACTTATTAAAATCACGGATATCATGAATTTCACTAATGGTAGCATAAATTTAAGATACGATTGCGTAACCAATAGCATTACACAGCTACAAAAATAAAAGAGATGCATAAAAAGAAGTATTGAAAGATAAATAAATATCCAATCTACGATACAGTTTACTCTTATCTTCAAATTGTATTTAAAGATGTTACCACATCTAAATTATTACTTCCTTTACTTCTTGCTGAGAGCTAGCCCAGGTGATAGTTTGTCTCTGCTCAGTTTGAGCGTAATAGCCAGGAAGATAAAGACTTTAATAAAGCTTAATCTGGTAAGAAGCAGAGAACGACATTGCGATAGTGGAAGCTGTTTCAAGCTTTCTGAACGTAATATGTCTTACGTACAGCAATCCAAGATTTCACGTTTCCACCTGACTCAAACTACCTTAAATTGAATTAAATTCCACCTCTTTCTCTAATATCCTTCCAAGATTTCTGATAAGATATGTGATAAGATATATGACTCTCGTTACACAAGCACGGAAAACTCAAATATCAGTGACATTTGATACGGATTTCTTGACATCGTGATTCCAAATCAGCTATCTTTTGATTTTCCCTTGAAAAAACAGGTCAGCGTTAGATAAATGTCAAGTGAAGAGAACACCTTAAGAGTAGGGTATCTTCAAAGGACTAGAAATATAGTAAACAGAAAGTAAATACGACGAAAAGGATGAGTCTCGTTAGGATCTCATTTCCTCGAATTGAAATTCTCTCGGAGAAATAAAACCGGACGCGGGAATCTTTCTCGATAAAGCGATTTGCATTGAAGATGACTCAAAGAGCTTGAAATGTGTCTGACCACTTTGTTGACATTTAAATATTATTCTAGGTAGCATTTCGATTTTTATTTCTTGTCCAAGAGCTCATTCGGAAGTTCCTTTTAAGTTCTTGTTTTACCTCCCGTCTGTCTTTCTGCAGTTTTTTTTATTCAAATTTTTTTTGCTCTCCGCCCCGTGGCGTCTTACGTACCGTGACCCCGGCTTGCTCGGAACTCTTTTCTCCCTAGTAAGCACCCTCTGAATAAACACCTCCCGTTTTCTCCCGAGTGGCGCTCGATTTCACGAACGTTGGGCGGTTAGTGGCTGGATGAGAATGAATCTTTTCTCTACCGGGCTTTTATTAAACCTCCCATTATTAAAAGTGCCTTGAATTAGCTTCTCTACTGAAAAAAATGTACTCAACACTATCGCATGACAAAACTCAATTGTCTCCTCGTTACGAAGGCTGCCTTTGGTTCCACTTCTGCGTCGTAATTTTCCTGTTTAATGCTTCCAGGCTTTGGGATCGATTCTGATAAAAGGCTTTTACATATTTTATTTTTAATAACTCAATTCTTTAAACTTTCCATTTCCTAAAAGTTAGAGAGTTGCACACATTTGTTGATGATTTTTATCCCCAAATAAGAGAATAATTGTTGTACCCGAAAGTTTGTTATTTCTTACAATTCGAAAGGGTTAGAGTGATGAAACTTTTTTGGCTGAGTTTTCTTATCGAATGCGACTATTTTTCATTGAAAAAGTTTTGATCCCGACCATAGGTTACTTGCAGGAAATTTTTGAAGTTTAGAGAGAGGAGAAGTATTAATTCCAAAAGACTTATCCCCATGAAACTTTTCCAGTTTAGTTTTCTTGGCAAAGGATAGACTTTACGAAAAGATAAATGTTAACTTTTCACAGTTTGTTAAATAAAGTTTAAGAAAATAGGGTTTTTGCGCTAGAAACGACACATATTTGACTGAGGCATTAATGATGGATTGATAGTCATCTCCTAGCGTGGATAAGCGAAAGAATCACTCGACCAAGCAATAAGCCATCATCATTCTTCAAAGATTGCAAGAAACACTTGATGAAAACCATCCGCTGTACGAAATGATCACCAGTGATAACCAATCCAGATGATCATAAAAACATAACCCAATAGAAACTCCTCCAAGGAACAAACCAAAACCTCTTCGAACAATATCCAAAGATGATTGTTCATCTGAAAGGTGATTGATCCAAACTTTCTTTGATCTGTTGTGTTCACAATCACAATATGCGCCAATTCCCACGAGTCTGCATGTACCTCGCACGCAATGGTCCTGAAATATCACCGGATGACACCATATGGAACTGGTAGCATCCGCTCGAGAGAGTGCAAACAGGTAAATCCGTCCAGCATCCTTGGCTGCCTCCAATCGGTGGTTACGTTGCACCCGTAACCCGGGAATAGTTGAGAAAAGCATCAGGTCTAGACACACAAGAAGTGAAGGAGGTAGTATGGTCTCTGTGTAAGTAGAGTGTGGACTCTGACTCAAGTAAAGCAAAGGTAGATTGTGAATGTGGATGGTGATGTGGAAGGCAAAGACTCGCCACGGTCAAACACCACCACCACTACCATGGTCAATCATAGTGGTGTCGAGTATAGCACAAGCACGAGAGAGACCAGCATACTATCGATAGGGACTATAAGGGACTATAGCAAGACTCGAGTCCGGCAAAGTCCACGCGTGGCCTCGGCGTCGTTTCCTGCCCTGATTGGATGTTGGCTCGTGGCCGGCGCTCGCCATTCACCGGAAACTCGGCAGCATCTTCTGCACGCCAGACTTACTCACACCAAGTCACACCAACTCTCCCTCTTCTCAAGACCTTAAGTCTCTCTTCTCTTGATACTCTTTCTTCATTTTTTTCCTCATCGTCCTATCTGTGTTTTTTTTAATTCCCTCTCTCCTTCTTGATTCTCTCTCCTCTTCTCGATACTCTTTTCTTCCAGAGTCTACCTCTTTCTAGAGATCCAAGAGACCAGCGACCCTCACCATTCCTTCGAGGCTCCAGGGTCTTCTGGAACCTGTCGGACCTGTTTTCTCTCGAGACCGAGTCCTGACGTAGCCACTATACTATATGCTCACCGGCAGCTTCGAGCTGCCAGAGCTCAGATGAGTCCTTTTCACTCAGGATAGTCCAGTTTCAACGGTAGCAATGTCCGAGCAAGGCACAGGCCACAAAAGAGAATGAAAAAAAAGAGAAAAATTCACTACATGAAGGTTTTACAAATTATCCACTACATTGTATTCACACATGCGCGAAATCACCCTGCGGTACTCAATTTATTACTCTTGGCGGAAAGTTTCGCGCGACTAGTGAACGCTCGCTCCGGGCTTTAAAGACCAGATTCAAGTTAGAAGATATGTGTGGTACATTTTTCAGAATATTTGTAAGGTGGCTCTAGAGTCAATTGCTTTAGAACTTCCGAGACTTATTTTATAAATCTATAGTAGAGAATTCAAAAACGAGTTCAGCTTATGGGAAATTTATATAGGCCTATCATATATGCAGTTTAATTGAGAGTTATGTGTGAAAGAAAAAGAAAACTACTATTTTCAATGAACTTGGCGAGCGAAAAAATGTTGGTCTGATGAATTCTAAGATACCCAAATAAAGTAACGATCTTTTGTTAATTTATAGGTCCGATTAACCTATTTTGAAGCATCTTTTGTAATTTATTGGTCAACTCGAAGCAATTTGGCAAACTGTTCATATTTTCAGTTATTCGTTCGGCATGTTTATACCCAACTTTTATAACCGTTTTTATCATTTATTTGAGCCACTAAGCCCCTCAATTGCGTGCACATTACCATAAACGCAGTCTATTATCCCTTTCACTCTTCTAGACAATTTCGATGCTTCGATAATATCACTTCAAGTCCACTGAATTCAGCCTTCAAACAGTCCTCATTATTACGTTCGGGGGTATCGATCTAAAATAAATTGCTTTTGCAATCCACTTCTTCCCAGTAAATTATGCTCTGAATCATAAGCTTAAATTCCTAACTCAATCTGACATGCAAAGCTCAATTTCAAGAGAATTTCCGAAAAAATATGATTCGCATGCCTGCCATTAAAACCTTCATTTAGAGAGAAATGGGATGAAGAAATGATATCCAATTATCGGTGGACCACAATTGTGACGAAAGAACTGACTTGTGTTGCCGGGAAAGAATCCAATCTATTCGGGCAGTGCGATCCACTGGGCGTAATAATTAATCATGCCGTCTGACATTCTCGATGGCGAAGCATTCTATCGCAAGGAGAATCGTGAATTCATCGTGACATCGTCTCGCCGATGCTCCATTCAAATAACAGAATTGAATCCCATTTGATAAGAAAATTAATCAATTATTCTCTCTCATCAACTGTCCTACTTGTGTGCAGAAAGTTTTTATTTAAAAACCAGTAGCTTCAAAATAAAATAAAAAATTACTTACTCCATTGAGACTTTTTCATATGAGTTTAGTTTTCATTACATTATCTCGGAGTGTTTTTCATTTAGAGAGTCATATTCACTTCATCCCGTGAATGTCATTTTTAATATTTGCTTTAGATATTGTAAAATTTAATCTGATTATATATATTTTTTTTCAATTCTGTTCCTGTTACATGCAGTAAAAGCTTTTTATATTTTATTTCCCTACCTATATATATATTATGCTTTTAAGGAAATAAAAAATTAACTCTCCTGCTGCTTTACTTTTTAATTTTCTATAAAATAACCTCTCTCATTAATATTCCGTCTACAATTGATGCACCTGTCATAAACAATTATTTGAATGCGGGATAGCTGATATAAACTATTTTCCTGTCTTATTCTTTCTCTAAAAGCATATAGCTTGTCAAATTTGCTTCTGTCAAATGCCTCAAAAGAGGCAACAGGTGGAATAGGACTGCTCGAGCCGCACCCTGATCAATACTTAATTGCGCGTCTCTACACGAATTTCTGCACACGTATGTGACCTTCTCGATTTCTTCTACAGAACCCAAACTTGGAAAATCCTTCCCAACTTCCTCCGCCGATAAAACTCTCCCAAGAACTTTCATATTCGTCGATTATTGAAAAACAGTAAAAGTTAATACCTCCGTTTCAATAATCCTATATTCTTTGCTATCAAATAAGAAGATAAAAATTGGACTTCTTGACAATAACAATAACAATTTTCAACATATTTGATTTCGTAAATGGAATATTTCAATAAAAAGCTAAATTAATTCTCCAATATTCGCTTGTCAAATATTACTTTCTCTCGTAAACAGCTATTTGCTCAACTCCGTATCGCACTTGGGAGGTAATATGAAGCCGTTTTAAACATAGGAGCATTTTCCGATTGTCCAGAACAACGATTAATATCATTTTTGCATCGGAATCGATGCAAATGCAAACTCCCGACTGGACAATTGAAAGGGGATTAAGGCAATTAATGCAAATCACGGAAAGAGCTCGCTCGTGATTTTCATACGAATTTAATATTAAGAAAAGTACAATTAGAGATTTTAATGGATATTTCATATATATTTTTTAAATATAAAGTGAACGCACAGATTATAATTATGCGTATAATTAATGCCTTCAAATTTGGAGTTTTTTTAAATTTGAATATTCAAGTCCATAAAAAAATTTTAAAATTTGTGTCCAGACAGTTTTAAGTTCTACCAGAAAAAAGTGTAGGTTTTTGTTAAATTTTAACTCCATTTTTAAGTTAAGTCTTAAGAGGGATTTAAATTAAGGTGTAAAAAAATCTCTAACAAAAACTAGACTTTTTTTGTCGAGAGATCCAAAGTACGGAACGCAGTTGATTCTCCATATGTCTGCATAATATAGCTTAACCACAAACGTTTGATGTCAATCGAACAGAAACTCAAAATATAATTTGATGTTTCGTTCACATACGCGTTACGCACGTACGTTATTTGCTCGAGTACATCGAGGTCATTAAGTCGGACTGTAATTTAAGCTTCACCTGAATCATCCTAATTTCACACCTCGCAAATGCGGTTTACATGAATCTAGAGTAAACCTTCTAGCATACAAATAAGGTCATCAAAACCAATCAAATATTGTAATTAATATTCGATTGAAATAATTAAGTTTGTAAAATATGAAATTGAGTTGAAAGTTATTGGGCACACTGAGTCAGTTTAAACGCTCTTTTACAAGCACTATATTCGGAATACTGATCCACAAAATTAATCACTTTTTCATCTGGATAACTTATATTTATATCGTGAATAGCAGTTGTAATACAAAACTGAATAGTTGACAATTTTATGCTTTTGGTAAACTCCACAATTTCATCGATCGTTTATCAATGTAAACTTTACTCTGAATTAGCACGCGACATAAATTTAAAAGAGGCTGTAATTAAGTAAATAAAATAAGTAAAGAACGATAAACTATTTTTATATTCAATATCGAAGGTATATTATTTTCCTATAAATTATACGTAACGTGTTACGTGTACTCGTATATAATTTAGCTAATGATACTTAATCGCAGTAGCAACTTCATCCTGTAATTACAGTCACTCTTGTTTCTTGGGTGACGCTCTTTTCTTTACTTCTAAAACATGTTAAATTACTTTAACCGCATGACGTAATATGGAGGAAGGTATATTTAGCCACGTTAAATTAAGTTTTAACGAAATATATTATGTTTTGTACATTATTACTTTTGCAGTTAATTTTTTTAAGTATAGGCTAATATTTTAAGTTTACATTTAATAATTTTGTATATTGTAATAGCATGTCAAAATTTCACTGGCCTATCTCTTCGGCACATGCATGGCCTGAATCATCATATCATTAATGTGTGATTTGATTTAACCACATGGGAAATCGTTATCGCTGATTAGGTCATCGTACGAGCGAAGGACCTGCAGCATTATACAACATTAGTTCAAGTTGATAAATACACTTCACTAAGAGCAGCTTCAGTATAGCGACAGAAATAACTTTAATCAGTCCTTTACTCAATATTTCACTTAAATAATTAAACAAGCTTTATACTATTTATTGAAAATTTCTATTTCCGCACTCTCTAAATCTGAATCAGCGGAATTTTCGCTGGTTCGCAGCCTAAAGTATACCACTGACTCAATCAGCGTATATA
>JAUESH010000020.1:9012959-9028461 GCA_032275165.1 Synergus magnus | reverse complement strand
ACAATGACAACTTTTCTCTCTGACGCATTATTACACTTCTTTCCACAGCGTAAGCGGTCCATATCTATAAGTCGATGGTTGACACCTTCTTCAAGTTATTAGGCTAATTGTGCATAAGATCCTTAAAGGGATAACTAACGGTATCAAATAATAGTCTCGTCACTAGGTCTCCTTGGAGGAAGAAAACTCGTCCCTCTGGTCGTAGGTTAAACCGGTTTCCACGACTTTTCCACATTTCCTGCACTCGAGATATTCCATTGGGTGGTTATGATCCAGAGCAATGACTCGGATTTCTTCCTCCACCGTTAATGCCCACTCAAGAATAATTGAACAAGGAACGGGGTAGGATTCCATTGAAATGACTTACCGCGCTCATTAATAACAACGAAGACTGAAATTGTCTAACTACCTTCTATTTGTACTTTTTCGAAAAAACTAGTATTGAATTAAAAGAGTTGCTTCGCGGATTGTAATTTACTTCATGTGTGGTTTATATTGGCAGTTCTTTTAATGTCGAGCTTAATGTATTTTAATTGACGCGAATTTGCCTCTCTGAAGCTTCTATCTTCAGAATTTTCTAAAAGTCAACCGGCCTTATAAAAAAAAAACTTAAAAAAAAGTAAAGACGTTTATGGTGAATTTGCTATAGCATTTTTTTTGTGCATTTGCATTGTTTGCTGAAGTAGAAGGAAATGCAAAGCATGCAATCGATCGATGGAATACCTCGAGAAGAATTCTGCACCGCAACGATCTAGATTAGCGGATGGAAGAAACTAATTTTTTGCAGGTTCGGTGGTGATGATCGACAAACCGAAGCGAAGAGAAGCATTAAAGCCATGGCGCCAGAGCAGACATTGGAGATGAAAACTGGTGGACTATAGGGCTATATATTAAGGTTATATGTGTGTATAGGTGTCGTTGTTCTTTGTCACAAAGGGACTTGGCGCGACTTGAGATTTGCATGCGGCTGACTCCTGCTCACTCCTACTACGTTGAAATATGGTCGAATGGGAGTCAAAACCAGATATGCAGAGGCGGAGGACAACTTTATGCAATAAACGCGTTTCACCAACATCCACGCTGATACGCGATGTGTACTACGATGTATACAACATGACGAATGTCTGTTCGAGTTTACTCCTTGGAATTGTCAACCAAATTTCTCTAAATAGAATGGGAAAACTTCTCTTTTGGATAAATTTACACGGGATGGGATTTAATTTTAATATTTCGTATTATTTGAGTGAAATGTTCGAACTGCAAGGGGAGGTTTTACGTCCTCGGTACAACTATTGGAAAAGCTGTTTTTGTTAGATTAGGAGGTGGTCAAACTATGAGAACGTGTAACAAACTTACAAGGAAAGATTTAAAATCCTCTTAGGAAACCTAGGCAGAAAAAATCGAAGTTGAAAATAAAGGGAGGTGCCACGTTCTCGATAGAAGTACTGGAAAAGATATTTAGTGATAAAATATTTGCAACATTTTAATGCGTACTTTCATTTAAAAATCTCTGCTAATGCGTTAATCCTGCAAAAAATAAAAAATCTACCGGAAAATGTACAGTTCTTTCCACATCGTGCTCTTTTTAATCCGAAGTCTAAACTCAGTAATTAAGATCAAAGCAGCAACAGCTAAGTAAGACTTCGTCGTTTTAATATTCCTTTTTGAAAAATCTTAGCAGTTTCGAGTTAGATATTTGATCGTTGCTCTTAAAAGTCCTAAGGGTAATGATTTTCTAAATACGAGGATCGCTGTATTAATATGCAGGAATCTGTAGCTTCTTACGCATTCTTAATGTTTCCAATCGCAACATTTATCGATAGCTCGATTTCTCTCTGCAAATAAACTGAAGAGTTGAGTTCCCTTGGTTAGGCATTTGTTACTTTCGTTTTGCGGGGACAACCTGTTCTAGCTTCTGTCCTTAAGTGCCAGGCAAGATCAGGAATCCTTCGATAAATCATCACCGTTATTGGACGTACCGCAAATGAAAATTACTTTTCACCTCATATCACTTTGCGACTGCTCACGGCTTAATCGATCATCCTTCGCACTTCGAGGCGCCATTCGTTTTCTAAAGCGGCCATTGTTAGAGAAGAATGCAATATACAGCATAATATACTGAATTCGTTTCAAAAAGAAGATCGATCCTGCTATTTTATTCTATTGGATTTAAATGGTTGTTGACACTAGTGTGAAAGGACAGGCACATTATTAAATTGCTCAAGCTACACTCATCTTTATCAACACAGCACTCTTTCCTTTAACAAACAGCTTGTCTTCCACGATCACCTCTTTCTTACTAAGAATATTCGAGGATCTAATTTTTTCGCAATTAAATACGTTCATTAAAGTTGATTCCTTTCCATAAAGAAGCTGGAGCTTGGAAGAACTAAAGTAATACCACTAGAGTAATATTACTTCCGTTGGTTCGTAGGAATGTAATTTTTCATTCCACAAATGGGTCCCCTTGGTCCCGTCGCAGAAGTTAGGCACTGCTCGAAATGGGAAGGCGACGCGATAACGATAAGTATCTTTTTAACGAAGATAAAAGAAGAACAAAAACCAAAGAGTCGCGTCTTTGCGAAAGATTTCCCGTCGCTCTAAAGACATCTACAAAAAGCTTTTGTTTGTTCGCCTTTCTCGTTGTATTCACCATGCTACGGTCTTTGTTTCTCGCTTACGTATGACCAGGAAGATAAGAAAAGATAATATTTTTCTAAAGAGTTTAAGATTTTAGTGCAAGAAGCTTTCGATTTTCCGGAAGTTCGGATTTTCAAAAGAAACGACGTTTTTCGATTATCTCCATTATTATCAACGCTTTGCGGTTACAGGGCATTCCAGTTGGTTCATACCAATTAAAAAAACAATAGCGAAGAAAGACCAGCATTTAAAAAATCTGATTTTCCTTTCGACCCATATCAAACCTGGTGCTTTTTTTTAATTAATCAGGGTTGGAATCTCGTTGTTAGCAAGGAGTCTGCTAAGGGTCGCGTTTGAATGGATTTCCAAGCAACTGTGGGGAGCGGCGCATAATTAAAGTGCGGATTGGGATACCTTAGGTTCTTAGGTACACAACTCCATACAGCATATATGTATACGCTTCCACGATTCTGTACGTACGTTTATATCGGAAGCACGAATAGACATTCCCGTGGGCCGTGTGCAAGATTAACGACACGAACGCTGAGGTAGCTCTCGGCTAGGTCATCAATAGCTGGGCATTTGGCTAGGTAGCTGGTAGAATGTAGAGTGTAGACTATATAACATATATCTATTGAGGAATAAGGAGAATAAGGATTCAAGGAGACGAAAGATACCCTCTGTCCCGATCCAAACCCCAGTAAAGTCGATTTGGACCAACCCTCTTACCTAGCTGGTTATACGTGACCCGCACTTTGCTCTCTACTAAAGCACCCTCCCGGAACGTCATGCTTATCGAACTCTTCTCTGATCCAGTCCGAAGGTTCGCGCGTCAAGCGATAGTTCCATTTATAGGGTTCAATGGTATCAGTGAAATCGAAATTGAATCGATGGACCTTGATACGAGCAGTTTCCTCCTTTCCGAAGGAATCAAGCAAAGAATGGATCACAGGAGTGTTGTTCTATATTCATTTACTATCTTTTCAGAAAATCCTACCACTGGACTTTCTAATGGACTAACTCTGAAACTAAAAATCTTTAAACGATCATCCAAGCGGAAAAATGTCGAGAAATACGAGATGGATCACCTAATCATCATCAGTCAACAGTTGAGATTTTATCATAATGATATAGCCAAGCTCTTGTATTGTTTTTCGCAAGTTCTAAAGCTAATCGTGATTTTATGGAAGATCTTGAAGATTTCGAAGATTCTTGACTTCACTACTCGAAATTGATTTCGACTAGACACGTGGATAATATTCTTTTATGGGTGAAACCCACTGTATTTTTGATTAAGGAATATCCCATATCCCCTTCTCAGTACAAAAAACAGCACTAAAATATATCAAGGGTCGCATCTAGAAAAAAAGGAAGATGCGTTAAAACCCATTTCTTCCTGACGTTAATTTAAGCGCTTTTCTACGAAATTAATGCTCAAGATCGGTAAGCCTCTCGGACTCGACTCTTTTAATTAAATGAAGGCGGTTTTGTCTCCTCAGTTGTTCCTTTCTTCTCTATTGCAGTGCCTCTTCAGTTCATCGCGTCCGTTGCACGCACTGTCCCTCCTTATTTTCCTTTGTCCATCTCTTGAGTC
The DNA here is from genome assembly GCA_032275165.1 of Synergus magnus. Taxonomy (NCBI): domain Eukaryota; kingdom Metazoa; phylum Arthropoda; class Insecta; order Hymenoptera; family Cynipidae; genus Synergus; species Synergus magnus. The sequence goes on along the minus strand of JAUESH010000020.1, from coordinate 9,024,227 downwards.
TCCACAATCTACACAAAGAAGTCCTCCAGCAAAACGGAGTCATGCAGCTTCAACTTGGTCAAGAGTTGAGCTTTAGTCTGCTTTTACGAAACTTCCGACGAGGAAAGTTGGATCAGGGCCTGAAGCTCCAGTCCGGTTTGTCGTTGCAAAGTTAACACCACAAGCATGCACGGAAAATTTGATTTCAACATTGGACTGCGTTAGCGTTACGTAACGATGTCTACTTCAACTCTGATTCAGTAGTTCTCTTCACTTTGTCAAGAGTGCAATCCTCTTCGCCCCAGAAAGCCCTGGAGCTTTTCTGAGTACTCACTGAGTCAAAGGTTTTTGTTGCACTTTGTTAGAAAATATCCTTTCTTCCACTATCATTAATTAACTAATTAGTTATAATGAAATGCATTTGCAATATGAGATGAATTTCCAGAAGAGAATGTACACTCCTTTGTGCTTATTATTTACGAAAGGTGACTCAAGTTTCCAAATATTACATGAAAAACAGAAACGTGCTAAATGTTCCTAAGTTCAAAAACATTTTCTTATCTCCAAAGCGAACTTGAAAGAGTTAAAAGCATATGTTACAAATCCATATAAACGACAGGGCCAAGTTTCAGAGAATCTAGTCCGCAGGTGTTCCATGTTCCCAAAGTTATGCTTTCCTTCTGGCCGAAAGCTCTTTGAAACCTAGTTTACAACACTTTCTTTACGTAACTCAGAACATCTTTCTGGTACTTTTATTCTTCTGGAAATCAATAAGCTTGAACGAAATCTGTCCATACGATTCTTGTTCAGAACAGATAACTCTGATATCAAATACGATTCTAGAAACTCATCAAAATTTTACTATTATTATTTAGAAGAGGGAAGAATCATTTGTATTTTAAATGAAAATATGCTTTCCTCAAGATAATGATGGAAGATGCTTGACAAACTTCAGTTTTAATATGAAGAAAATTAATCGATTGCAACTGATGAGATTTCAACAACTTCGTGCAAGCATCGTTAATTGATTTCCAACTAATTGCTGCATTCAAGTTTCCCATAATTGGAGTCAATTAATTGGGAGAATTTCCTTAACTATCGTTCGGTCTATCGGCGCTTAGCAGCATCTTCTCATCTTTCATTAACAACTGTCAGATCCTAGGGCGACATCCTGAGCGCATTCTTCCTCACTGAATCATATAGTCCACTCTTTATTACCTTTACTCGCGTGAAATTCATAATAAAACGAGAGAAAAACGAAACATTTTCCGATACGCTCTTGCCCTGCACCTGCTACAGAAAAAGCTTCTCTGCAAAATCAGAACTGCATCGAAAATGTGAGAGTATTTTACTATTAATAAAGGAATACGGAATACGCTGAATTACAAAGACAATATTTCTTTAAGTAAAATCCGATACTTCTCTTAATTAAAATTCCCTATAGGTTCCCCTTTTATGTATAGTTCGAGTTATTCCAGAAGTTGTAATTTATCATTTATGATTATTTTTGAAAGAACAGGTGTGGGAAGCTTACCCTTGAGACTTCAGACTCTTATAAAATCAATTGGCTAAATTAGGCAGCTGCGACTCACCTGAAATGAAAGAGAATGGAATTAAATTTTACAGATTATATATTTTGTGATAGTACAGAATATTTCAAATAAGTTCATAACAATACTAAAAATGGCTTTAGACCACCTCGTGTAAATATTTATCAAATCAGAATCCAATTAAAAACAATAATAATCATCTAATCAAGAATGAGTTACTATCCTGAAGCGAGTCAGCTCCTCGTAGTTTGAACAGAGTGCAACAACTTTAAACTACGGCAGTAAGTTTCACATCACATTAATAATTACTAATTTCATTTCTATCTGAATTGAACTTCCATCATCAATAAATGTAGTGATTTACCATTTTGAAAATTGAATTGCAAACTAATATCTCATCACTGACATATTCAACTCCAGGATTTCAGAATCAAAGAGCTAAATTATCTCTTCGTGGTTGCAAACAAACGGTCATATATTGGTATAACTTTGAATTTCCAAAATAAAGGAAAAGTGAATGCTAGACTGCTAAATGCATAGGATTCGATGGATTAGCACTTTCATCTAGTTAAAGTGAAACCTCTGGGTTTGGCTTGATATTGAATCAAGCTGGAACGAAGTTTGAGCGAGTGCGAGGTTAGCATAGAGTGGCGTGGCACGGAGTTTGATTATGACGTCTGTTAGGCTTCACCGTATCGTCTCGAGCTCGAGTAATAAAGTTTCCAGTATGAAGCCCAGCACATTTGCGGTTCCAGGAGAGACGTCATGCTTCGCCTGTACATCACCGCCACTCGGGAAAATATAAATGAATCGCTGAAGAAACTCTTAAAAATATTTTACACGAATTAGTATTCCGCCAGACGTCTGAATTCGAAAGAAAGAAACGCTGAAAAGGCACTTTAATTTTATAATTATTTTCTCTATTTTTAATGTAATATTTTTCAAATTGAACATACTCTCAAAAAGAATAATTTATCAGCCTAAATTTACATATTCCGTTTACATTTGTCAGCAGAGACAATAATGATCCCAAAATAATTAATAACAATCACCAGAGCCAAAGGAAAATTCCTGAATTATTTAAATCCTTTTGATGAAGTATAATAGCTTTCAATTTTTCAAATTAAACTCAGCTGAGGGTTTTGCGAACGGAAGTATTGAATTGGAGAAGATTATTTTAGCAGTCCACTGGGCGTGAAAAAAAGTCTAAGGATCTTGCAAAAACTATAAGTAGACATCTACACATGCCGCCACACGGTCCTTAAATAAGGAAGGAAGCCAGCCAGGTGCAAGACAGGTGGAAAGATTCACCTGCCTGCAAGCTGCCTTAAGTCATCTACGCGTGGCTCTTGGCTCGTGCCCGATTCGCCATCTGGATGGACAAGTGAAAAAGAATCGTAAGGTGCTTTGCGAAGCTGACGACCAAAATATACGACGTCGGTTCAATCCTACCCTTAGGCAATCAGGACTCTGGCCAAATCGTTCATCTTTTTTTTTTAACTATAATCTCGGAATGTAAATAATCTCATAATCAGTAAAACATGTATTGATGTAGATAATAATGATTATAATTGCTTATTTAAATATTCAGATATACTAGGAAGAAGTAATAGAGGAAGTGTTTCTAATCTGTGCAATACATCCAGTTAATGTTTATTAAACCCGCTTGCGGAATATTTAATTAAAATATTACACCGAAGGAATGTCATTCCAATGTATCAGCTCGGAGTGGACATGAAACCTCCCCTCATAGTTCGAGCGTGGTATAAAAGCAGAATATCTTCCCCTAAATCATACATGCAAATTGCTAAACTCTGAGGCCATTAACCTAAATATTAAAGTGGAATTCATGAGATGAATCAAGGTAATGAAACATTTTTGCACATTATGGGAAACATTGATGTAAATTGACAATCTACAATTGAATTGACAATCATCTTGAAAGAGTTCAAAGAGATACTATCACTTTAGATGTTAGAGTGCTTGGATAAAGAAAGTGCAGTGGTGTTGTACGATTGATCTCGGCGTGGAGAAGAAAATAAAAGGAGACGTGGGGCATCCTCGACGGAAACGAGCAACTCGATCTACGGATGTCGTCGAGCAGTCACAAAGGAAGGGTTATGGTGACAAGATGGCGCACAATGATTTTATACCTTCCGGAGCACAAATGTGCTGAATCTACAAGATGTATGAATTTCGAAAGTCGGCAATTTTATCCGATTCCAAATTTATTTCCACCATTGAATCTAAAACTGAAATCAGAGATTTCAACATACTCATACCGCAAATTAACACAAGTACGTTTCAAATAAATTGAAAATTTTGAGAAAAAATACAGTCCTTTCCCAAAATTGATAAAAATGTAATTTGTAAGAGGTCACTGGATTCGGGGGCAGTGACACCATGTTTCTGCTTTTCCTAATTAGATCATCAGATTCTCACATAATGCATTGTCATTTTCGTTCGTGACTCTCGGACTCGCACTGGATATGTTCTTGTTTATATTCCATGTGAACTTATTCTCGCTTCTTTGCCCTTTTGCCCTTGATAGTCACACACTGGCAGATAATTAAGCGCTGTATACATCGCGCATCTACCCATTCCCCGTCGCGGGATGCTCTTATAGAGCCTGTGATAATTACTTAACGCGTGAGAAACGACGTCTCAACACTCGTAATGCCAGCATTTTACCTACATCGGAAATACGTTGCAACCAGTAGGCAGTAGGCATTGTAAGTAGGTGTATTCGTTCGTTACTATGTGTCTTGTCTTTTTTACACTTGCTCCTTTTTCTGCCTCCTGCCAAGTACAGAGCAGCACCAGCTATAGAAAAGACATTTACATATCTCTAACACGCAATCGAAGTTAATAAGTAACCACCCGCTCTGTCCCTGTAAAGTGTAAGCTTCTTCCAGGTTAATAACTTTCAAACGACCAATGAGCACTCGAGTTCTAATCGTCTTTACAAGTTCACTGGCCGCACCCTTCTCAGAAATATTAGGTTGAGATGCTTGCTTGGATTTCTTGATAAAGCGATGAGAAAAGACGAAGAAGAATTATGCGTTCTGATACTTAAGGAACTTGCAAATTGGTCTCTCATTTCAACATATAAGAGTCCTTATAGAGATAAGACTACTGGGTGGAATACTTAACTTCAAATTTCAACTTATACTGATTAAGAAAACTGAACTTTCATTTTAAATCTAAGAAGTAGGGATATTATATAGTTTCCTGCATAAAGATCGAGGAAAGAAAATATATTTAACATCTATAATGATCGAGAAATTCGAGTTCAATTGTATTGAACTCGAAGTTGGCTTGTATTGTTTCCGAAAGAAAATGTAGTTGAAGACTAAAGCTCTCTTTAGGGAATCACGAATACTTCGAATTGAACAAACCATTCCAAATAGGATTCATTCAAAGCCGAGTGAGTCGAAAAGAAAATTAAATGGAAAATATAAAAAAAAGGAACTGAATGACCTTACAGTATGAATAGAAAGAAACGGATGAGGATAAACAGGATATTTTGTAGAATTGTTATCAATTGTTGATCTTTTTCACTTGAGGAAGTAATGTAACGTAATAGAAAGGGCATTTGGTCACCACAAGAAGCACACCTTGATCACTTTGACAAAAGAGTACGAGTCGTAAAGTTTGATCGTGTACGTGTAGCTCTTCCTTTGACACGAGAACTTACTTCAGTAGAAACAATAGAGAGCAGAGTATACAGACTCGTTACCAAAGAGTAACTACAAGTTCGCGTAGTTCACCAACAAAGTGGGTAATTCACTCGCTCACAAGTTTCCTTGCTTTGAACGTCAAGGGCAATTTCTATGGCTCTTCTACAAATGAGTCGGAAAATCGTCGAAACAATTTATTTAAATAATCTATTATTTTCTTTTCCTCCACAAATACAGATCATATAATCTCCTAGAAACGTATGTCTGTGTTTCCTTTTGCCCACTTATGATTATTATTCAATTATGTTAAATGGCTCTTTATTTATTTCTTTTGAGAGGAAAGAAAATTTTCTGTTTGCAGCAAGTAGTGAATTGCTTCCAATTTCCCATGTAGATAACTTTGAAGTTCGATGTAAACGGAAATGGTTATACAATTTTTAAATTTGCGTGATTCTAGGACCAGTTGAGCTTACACAGAAAATGTCGAACAATGTAGATATTGATCGAAATATCCAGTTTTCAATATTCACTCTTTTCTGCGAAGAACCGAAAGAATGGCAAACTGTATCTCTTTAAATCACTCGATAAAATCGAATAAAGTGCCTATGTAGAACGTGAAATTGACAGTAACTAACACGAGTTCTCTTGGTCTGGCAACATTAGTTGGATGACCGATGATAGAGATTTTACAAACTGATAATGACATTTTCCATTTTGTCTCGATGGTGCTCACGTTTGTTTACCAAACCTCCGTGGGTTTAGTGCATGCAACCGAGATCACGTCGCTGTTGTCGCATGCGTAACTATATTACGACAAATCGGGTTATATGGACGCAAAATGGGAAAATACGACTCCCATTTCTCTACTTTGACGAAACTGGGTGTTGTATTACACGAAAATCCTATCAGTTTCAAAGGATTCGTGAGAAAATCCCCATATGTGTATATCCTAAACATCAACTACATAATGAAAAATCCCACAACATATAAAAAAAAGAGAATAAAGAAACAAGAATAAAAATCGACCCAGGAGCTATTAAATAAAAAAAAAAATAAAAAAGCCAGCTTCATTAATCTCTATAGTGAAATTAGATTTGCATCTCGTGAATGTAAATCATAATTGGATCTGACGTACATGCTCAGATTTACATTTACAAAGTTCCAATCCGAGTTGTGACACAAAGCTTTGCATTTAAACTATTTTGCATGGGAGCTTATAGTATAAGCGAAATATTTCTTTTCTTTTCGATACTTTTTTTCTGTTATGAATACTTTATTTTTGAACATTTGGCTGGAAATATTTTTCCTTCATTTTTAAGAACGACGTAATGGAACTCATAGATTCTGCATTTTAGACTCAGAGCACTGAAAAGAACTAAAAGCTCGGTAACAATCGCAGAATACTTGGCCCTACGGACAGAAGCACTTTGTACCATGAACTTTCAACTACGGACAAATGGTCTGAATGTTTTAATCCCGAGAATAGCTGTGATTTATGCCAGCTGCCCGAGCCTGAAAATCTTCTATCTATAGCTGCGTGTGGATGCGTGTGATCCATATTTCAATCCATCGGATTCTGAACCGCGGCGAGTGTTATCTGATAACGTATATATGTACATATGCATACATATAGAATATACATATCGCATATATCGGTTTGCACCTACGATTAACCCTTTCCCCACATTTATGTCTTCCCTCTCGCTGACGAGTGTCAGCCGTCAGTCAGGCGAAATATATTTTTCCATACTCCCAGAACACCAATATATGATTTATTCACTCCACCCCAGATTCACGGATGAAAATTTTAATCCGAAAGTCTGGGCGTGATCGGTGCCAAAATTATTAGGTCGATTTCCTCTGAACTTTATGAGACCTTTCTGGTTCGAGTTAGATAATGGTCTGGAGGCAGAAGATGCTAAATAACGAATTTCCAGAAGGGAGTCGGAAAATGCCTTTTATTCGAGCTCAGGTGAGCGAATCGTTCAAGAAAAATGGTATTTGCCCTAAATTAAATATAAGAAAGTATAAACACTTCAAGTACGAATCTACCTCTATTTCCCTTCGCGAAGTTTTCGTAATTATTAAACTTTGGATATAAAACGAAATCGTACATATTCCAATAAAATCGGACATGAGTGAACAGAATCCAAGTACATTGCCAAGTGAAGGAAGAGACAGATTTGACGTATCCGGAAATGGAACATTTCGGTGGAAAAGGAGCGAAAGTTGCAAGAAGGGTGTGAAGAACGTTGCAGACGAAAATAAACAAGGTTCTCCCAAATTGAGAGTCGAGTTCTCTCGTTTCGCGTTTCTCTATTTCCCAGACCTACGACCTCAAACCAACGCGGAAGAGAGTTTGATTTTAGGTATAGACGGGCGTCTTGCCAACCGCCCTCTCGCAGTCTGAACGGGTCGTAAGATGCCATCTTTTCGGTAGATGCAGATTACCTCCTCGTCTCTCGCTATTCGCGCCAATATCACGAAACTGAGAAGCACATAGAACCACTCGGCGCTTATCGTACTCGCGAAATTTGTAGGGGCGCTGTCACCACAGTTTATTTTCCGACCAAGTGGAAGTAATATTTATTCCTCGACAATGCCATTTCATACGACCACAAACGACCTGTTTCCCGTCCACGGTCGCTTTTATCAACTGACGTCTTCCCCTGCCACTTTTCGATACTTTAGAGCTGACATTTCCGTCGATATTGTTTGTATACTGATCCACTTTCCACAAAAAGATTGTGATATCATTCATGAGAAGGATGCTATCCAAATCTGAATCAGTGAAAGCTGAACGATGCGGTAATCACCATTTTGCAATGAAAATGGCAGTAGCTTTTTATTTTAATTAAGTACCTTAGATCAGACCTCAAAGTCCCTATGGGATAAAAAATAGGGTACATATAGGGTACTTTTTTTCGCTCAAAGGGTACTCTTTCTTACAAATAAAGTGGAATGAAAAAAGTGATTAAAAATAGTAAGATCATACTACAAGGTGAATTAAAGCTGCTGTAGTTCTCATTTTATTACAATCTTTTTGAACAGAACAATGAGTACATAAATATTAAATAAATATTTACATCTACAAACGCAAAAATACTTTGCAAATTTCAGGAGATGAACATTTCGTAGTAATAAAACAAGCTCTACTTTAAGTCTGCGAATCATCAAGACGTCTTTTCTTTTTCACAAATTTTATAATTTGAGATTTTATTAAGCCTATTGAAAGACTTGATGTTAAAAACCATGTCAAAAACAGCATGAAAAGTTACGTCAAAAAGGAGATAAAAAAGACGTAAAACATTACGTGATAAAGGACGTCAGAAACATTGTCAAGAATAGAGAAAATTTTTGACGTGGTTTTTGACATCATTTTTAACGTGGGTTTTGACTTCATTTTTGAAGTGGAAATATTTAATATGACGTCCCTTTTCAACTTAACTTTTTACGCCTTATCTCCTTTTTGACATACCTTTTCATTATGTTTCTGACACGGTTTTTGACGTCAAGTTTTTTCAATTGGGGACCTTATGTCCAGCTTTAACTCATCTACTCTCTCTTTCTTTTCACTTTTTCCCTTTCTCGTAATTTTTCTAAACTTTTAACAATTTCTGACTTACTTTACTTCATAAAAATTTATTTAAAAAAAATGTATTATCTTATTGACTGAAATAGGGTACTTTAGGGACCTCAACTGAATATATAAGGGGACAAGAGGGGATGTCTATGAGACCTGTTAGATATATCTCCTTTGCATCTTTACAGTTACGAATAAATAATTGCACGAGTTTGAAAGAGTTAAACGATAAACGTAGATAATAAGATCGCGTGATATAACGCTTTATCATTATACTAAATGATATACCGTGACGAAATGATGTATCATAAGCAAAGAATTCCTGGAATCGTTTCTCGCAAGGCGATGTAACGAATCGGGTCTGGTGCCGATCATTAATCTCTCGATCATGGACCGATTTGCCTTTACAGGCTCACGTGTGACCCCTGAAATATCAGCGATCCGGAACTCGTTCGCCGAACCGGATTACTTGGTTAATCTAGGAAGGTGGGGTTGCCATAGCCAAGTAATTCGTACCTGGGAGGTTCTAGACTTTAAGTACCTACTCGTCATAACGGATCTCTTTACGATGGTGCGCGTCGAGGAAGACACCTTCCGGATAAGCCTACCTTGGATCGTACATCATTCTACATCGAGGAGTCGTTATGCTTTCGGATAACAGGAAGCTCCTTGCAAATGGCCTTCACGCGCTCCAGTGTGATTACGAAGATAGGAGCTCGAGGACAAATAAGTGTCATTTATTAACGATCTTGCTTACCATTAACTTAGAGAGATGACTGTGTAGCAAGTTTGATGATTTACTTGGGTTATTAATTCTGCAGGTCGAAGATTTAAAGATTTTTTACGAAGGGTTGCCAACTCAACCAAGTGGGTGTACACCTACTTCTGACTTGAAGATATTTCAGGATATTTCAATGACTCCAGAAGATTTCACTGACTTCAGGAGATTTTAAGAAAATTCCAGTGAATTCTGGTGACTTTAACTGAATTCAAGTGCCTTCAAGTGACTTCAGAAATTTCAAGAGAATTCAATGATTTCAAGAGATTTCAAGTGACTTCAGGAGAATTCGGGAAATTTCAGTGCAGGTGTACACCTGACTTCACGAGTTGTCAACCCCTCGATTTTTTGTGATAAAATGCTTTTGCTAATTGTAATTTGAGGATATATTATGTTAGAATCTTTAATATTCAATGGATCAAAGAGGCTTTTCAAAGTTTGGAAATCTATTTAACCTGTATTTGACACCCATTTAACTATGATATTTTAGTTGCAAACCAAAATCTATTGATTGTAGTTTGAAACGCATTACCTGCCTCTGATCTCGGCACAAGATTGTTTCGCTGTCATTTCCACGGAGGCAAACCCTCGGTTATCGACGTTCCTTTGCAAATACAGGCATGAATTTGCGTTTGATCCAGTTGGCAATCAACGAGCCACTAGGCTTTGGTACACTCATGTACCTTTGAGAGTCCTCCAAGGAGTAATCGAACCGGATAACGTTTGATTTGCACTCTACGCGTCAAATCTTTCAAGCATCTGAATAATGACACCATTCAGGAAACTTGCAACAGGCTTTAGTCAACATGTAATCTCAATTCAATTAAAACAAAGATTAACAAATACTATCTCATAAAAGTAATTTATGTAGTTGTTACTTTGAGCACAGAACTTCGAGGTGCTTGAATCTTGCATCATTAAATACAATCTCTACTCTGGCAGATACTTCCCAGCTTAAAAATAAAAATCGATTCGCTTCATTTTGTTTCCAAGACCCTTGACATTCTTGTCAGACGTACAAGAAGCCTTTTGAATCGCGGGCAATGGATTCTGAACGCCGCTTTAATGTCTAATTCTGCAGCGAACACATTTTGCAGCCTCTTCCATCGTCTTTTTCCCAGAAAGGGAAAAATCAAAAGGGTGCAGAAAAAGCGATATTAAATACGCGAGAGCCAGCATTTACGATCTTGGATGAAATATCGCACTTGCCAAGTATGGTTCGCTGGCTATAAAAGGTCGAAAAAGTTAAGAATAAGAGATCGAAACACGTAGCACACACCGGTTGCCAAGTTTTAATGTAAACAAACTTTAATAGTCTGTACTTTCAGACTGAAAAAAGCGACAAAATAGCTACTTTGTTGCCCGATTGAAAATCTATTAAAGAAAATAAAGCACAGAGATATGAAACAGAAATAAATAATTCGACGAAGGGATAAAGTAAATCTCTCTAAGGAAATTTACAAAAGATATCAGAACCAAGATCGTCACAATGTACCGTTTTGATCAGACATTTATGAGACGTTGACTTGCAAAGTAGGAGTGCGATATCGTAAATGATACATTTTTTTATCGCAAACGATACATTTTTCATGACTAAACGATCGGAATATTATATTACAAGTACACTCGTACCCCGATGTTAGCGCACCCACGGGGGTAGAGCGCCTACGAGCGGGGTCAATTAAAATGCGATGAGCG
>JAUESH010000020.1:8987717-9006234 GCA_032275165.1 Synergus magnus | reverse complement strand
TGTCCCAAAGTGACATATTCTTTGTTAAAATTCCGCAAACTTTTTCCATTTTTTGAAACAGTTATTTTTTCCGTGTAAGGGTTGGACGAAGCTCGAGTCACGGGACAGTGACTATCCGAAAATTTTATATGTCCAATCAGGTGCAAAAAATTGAAGTTTTTAACAATTGTTCCATGTTAAGGATAAGGGTATGAACCCATTGATTATAATTGCACAACGCTTCACGATTAACACTCGATTACTCATTTACAATGACCGTAAGAATTCTTTTAATTGATATATTACTCTCAGTACAAGTCATATCCTTTCTATATCCGCCTTTCTAATACCGAACTGACGTCATCGCACAATGAAAACTTTAAGAAAATACAAATGAGAAGTAGGAGAGATAACTAAAACTAAAATTAGGACACGACTAAATGCTGCATTTTTTTGTGGAAATTTTATTGGGGATAAAGTCTATGAAGCAGACTAATTGGAAGCGAGAAACTAGAACACCAGAGATTTCTTTTTTGGGAGTAACGAAGCTCGTCGGGAAAATACCACCCCTATAAATTTCCAGTAGATTTCATTGGTTAATGTTGACTATACGGTGTAATGTAACATACGTTAGTCTTAAAAAGCACGTTCTGAGGAATTAAGGAGCAGATACTCTTGCACAGGTGTGCTATACTGCGACTCAATTACCTCAACTTCCACCGGATAATACGACCGGCAGGTGAACCATTCTCTTGATACTAAGAAGGCTTGTACTTATAAAGATATAACGCGGTGTACTTGTGGGATAAGACTTTATCAATTATGGCCAATTAACCCTCTTAGCTTTCAATTACAAATTACAATCTTAAAAATTTATGATCCAAAAGTCTTCACAGTATCGCTAGCGTTTTAATTTAATGTTCACATTAATATGACAATATTGTTTTTTAATGTTTAGATTAGTATTAAGGGCTAATTAAATCAAGGACGACAATTCCGATATATATGCCGATATACACTACCGTTGGAAATTGTAGGCACACCTGTTAATAACTATAAAAAAATTTATTATTTTTAAAAGCGCTTTGTTTCAATTTGAAGATAAATTTTCATAATTTTTTTGTACGCTATTCAGATATTTAAAAAAAATTTCTCTAGCTTTTGCCATATGCTCAAACTTATATGGAAAAATCGAAAAAAAATTGAAATATGCATTTGTTAATTTTTGTTCATTCATGAATGGAGTCCAATATTCATTTGAAAATTTACGAGATTTTCCGCACAAGTTTAAGCATAATGGCAGAAGTTAGGGAAAACAATTTTTAATATCCTGAATAGCGTACAAAAAACATGAAAATTTATCTTTCAATTGAGACAAAGGGCTTTTAAATTTATAGTTATTAACATTTTTGAATACATCGAAATCTGGGATTTTTTCGCAATATCGTTTTATAAAATAGGGAACAATTTTTCAATTTACTATTATAAAAATGAGAGTATTTTAAACAACTGTTAAAAAACAGGCTTACCTACAATTTCCGACGGTAGTGTATAAATAATATAGATAACAGATAGTATCTACAGAATATAGAATATTTAACGATTTTTATTTTCTTGTTTTATTCGAAGTTAAATTTTCCACGATAATTTCCGTTAATTCACTTCCTCATCCTCATCCTCGATGGAGATGGATGCTCCTGTAAAGCGTCTCGAGTCCAAGCTTCATGACGGAGCGATTATGTGTATTACATGCCCGATGCATTTGCTCTGAAAGATTAGATCACGATAATTGCGTGGCAGATGAAAATTAAAATTCCAAACTCGGACATCGAGGGGGCAATGCATGAGCGGATTTCATCCGCTGTGTGTTTCACGTAGGTGTGGATATATAGGCTACGCATGGGTGTGAGTAGATATATGAACATGTGCAAATGCGTTAAGGCACAAACCTGACCTTACCTGTCGCCTACCTGCTGATGACTTTGAATACAAAGGAGGCGTGAATGGGAGGTGAATGCGCTTAGAAATCCTTTGATGGCAAGTTACGAGGAATATTCCGGAAGTGATGAGAATTAGTATGATTACCAACACATTATTATTTCTTTACATATAGAAAATACAAATTAATTAAGGATGTTGATGATTGTTGTTTATTTGATTTCGGCAATTGGCAATTGTTTGCAGAAAAAAGAAATCGGAATTGTAAAGAAATAGTCTACACCAGCGGAATATTCAGCGAACCGTACATTTTGTTTACTATACTCTAATTGAAAAAGCGACTCTTTTTTCAAATGTTTTTAATTTCGCGCGATTTACTATTTACATTCGCGATTTTTTCGAGTTTGAGTTTCTGGACTATTGCGAAAATAAATAAAGTGGGTAACGATACTATCGGGTAATCCTAGCAGCGCAATTTCGAGTCAGGCAGCTTGATTGCTTGGAGTAAAAGTTTTATGTCATGTTTACTAACAAGCTAGGAACGTAGGAACCCTTCGCAAAACGCCATAACTCGATTGGTCTTTTAATTGCTCTTAATTCTTTATTAAAGTAACAATACATTTTACGTGAATTCTAATCTTCAAATTCTTTCTCACAAAACGTGCTATTTTTGCATGTTTCTTGTCTTCATAAAGAGAATTATATTATTAATTGCTATTATATCTTTAGATCTTCATATTTTTATTACTAATGTTGGATGCTCGATTTTCTATGGTAACATTTCTTTCTGAAGAAGAATGGGTGTGGCTCTATTCATTACTTGCCAATTGAAGTGCCTATAAGCATTAATCGACAGGTTGCTTTCGCAACGGAAACGGTAGCTAAAACAAGCTGAATGCAATTGTTATTCCAGCGACGACCTTTCTCTTTTATTGAAATATTAATTATTTTATAACATTCCATCACTTTGATTGACAATATCGTATAGGTATCATACATACCATATACGGATTTATTTCGACTTCCATTGAACATAATTCGTTTGATTATTTATTATAGAGAGATTATTCTTAATCAAAGTTTCATGGAGTGCGGTTCTTTTTTATCGAGTGCATTTGATTTATGCATCAGCTTTTACAAACAAAAATTGGAAAGCCGAAGTTGCGTTTGATAACCGAAAAGGGTGTTATAATTCAGACCGAGAGTTCAAGAACACATATCAATAACGAGTCTCTCAGTACAGTGTTGAAACGAGTTTTTCTCTATTGCAGAATTTTTTGATACGTTTGTATATCTTCTCGAACTTTGAGTGTGTGACACAATGTCAATACGTGCAACCGAAATTCGAGGGAAAACAATAGGGCTGTCAAATCTGCCAGGGAAAAGCGTAACTCATTGATATGTAATTCCACATGCGTTGCCGCGGGTACTGCCGAGGGTACTGCAGCTATTTGTGTTGCTTGTTTAATCCCTTTGCCTCGGACCTCAAACCATATGCCTCGAGCTGATTAAACATACAAAACTTAGATACACACATGAAAAAAAAATATTCTTCTCGTATATAAATAACTACATTTGTGAAAAAATTATTTCTTGTTAGAGGTGCCAGAGGCTATCTATAATGCAACAAGTATATCTCTGCGTGTGTAAAGTTTTCAATCAATTTTAAAATTGAGTAGAGTCTCTGGTAGAATTTCGAATCAGTCTTGTGGGATTTGATCTGTAGAAAAGTACATGTTACGTAACACCTCCTTTCACATAACAAAAGTAGTCGTTACAAGTACGGAAACTGACGGATGATGTGTGAAACGTGAAACTCTGAACACATGTTAACACTATGTCACTCTAGTTAGTTACCTTAGTATATAATGAAGAGTCTCTCTGCCCTGCAACGGTTAGCAGATATCTGCAATATAGACAACTACATCTCATGTAATAATATTCGAAACTGTACCATATACTGTTTTCAAATTGATTAGCATCTATAAATTGCAACACCCATCTAACAGCACAAACTAGTTAGCCCATTTCATCAACTCTATAATTTACACTTCGCAAGCTTCATGTAAATTGTACTGATCATTGTAGGTGTTTTCCAAAAGAATGTAAGATCACCACTTTTGACTATTTCATGGAAGTGATGAACTTCAAACGGTTTGGCTTTGTTTCTAAAATCTATAGAGGCTGATGTTTCAACAAGCTTTTATTTTTCACTTGTTAGCAAAGGTCACCGCTTCACATATCAAAGCGACAGCTTATGGAAATTCGTGTATACAGTTTCAGATAAAACCTATAGAAGCAAAACGTTTTTACAATCTCGTATTTTGTTCAACTTTGTGAAAAAAGGCATTTCTGGATATTCACAACGAAAAGGGAAGAGTTGGCAAAAAGGTTTTTCTCAACGGCTAGAACGCTATAAATTCAAAGGAGGAATACACGTACTCTATATATACATGCAAACACAAGAAATAAAACTCTGCTTTTGAGTTCTTTTGAATTCCTTAAATTCTTGAATTCTGACGAACATCAAAGTTGCTAGTGGTTAACCCCTCGACGTAAAGTTTGATTTTTTCGCATCGAACTACAATAAGTTGAAATCGGGATACAAACGACTCTTTCTTTTTTCTGTGAACCATAGAGGAAAACGTAATTAATTAATTAGTTAATTAATTTTCATGAAATAATTGTAGCAAACTCGGAAATAATTGTCGAACTGGAATTAAAGTAAAGTGAAGTTCTTAATGTTGAAAGGATTGAGCGCTGTCGAAGCAGCACATCTTGAAAACATAAGATTGGAAAAGTAAGAACTTGGGAAACTCTTTTGGAATCGGGCCAGCAGCGATTGTCGGAAATTCACGACGTTTCTGATCCAGAGACCACCCCGTGGAGACAAAAGCGAATAACCTACAGAGTCTCCTCTCGAGATGAGTTTAGATTCGAAAAAGTTACTTTCATTCTAACCATGGACACAATCTTCTCTATCCACAAATCGGCATAGTTCGCATTCCGACTTTCTGGATCGAGTTTCAAGATTAATTTATGGTGACCACGTCGCCGTCTTCACTTCCGGTGCTATTAATCTACTCATGCTGAAAAATTTTTATTCGCAATTTCACGCTCGCGATTTGACTAGGATCCTATTAAACTCCGGATATTATGCGCGAGAAACCTATTGTTTTCACTCGTGCAAAAAATTTGAACTTTAAATTCCTCTTAATTAAACTTTACATATATGCTATATTTTTATTGGTGATAAATTTTAAATTCTGGCCCTAAAGCACACAAAATACACAAATTAATGTATTGAATGAGCTGATTCATTACTTTCTTCGTTATTATTTTCACTCACGATGCTAATTTTTTCCTCGTACATTTATTTTATTTCTGCTGCGAGCATAGTTCTAAAACATATATGCGAGTCAATATATTCGTTCTTTTCGTTGCACTGATGTTAATTTCGCAGGCGATATTTTTAGTACACTCAAAAAAAGTTCTGGTTAACGTTACTAGATGCTTTTGGTTAAGAAAATTCTTGTTAAGTTAACCACAAATTCTGATTAATATAACTAGAAAAAAAAGATTTCATGGTATTTCTTGGAATTTTTAGGAACTTTGAGATTTTTCAAGGATTTTAAAAAGATTTTAATAAATTTCATAGGATTTCTAGGAATTTTGAGAGATTTCAAAGTGTTTTCATTGATTTTTAAGGAATTGTAAAACATCATATAGAATTTTAAAATATTTTAAGTAATTTCATGGGATTTTAATGTATTTCAGGTAATTTAAAATCCCTTGAAATTTTTTTAAATTCATTAAAGTCTCTTAAAATATCTTGAACTCGTTCGAAATCCCCTGAAATTCCATTAAATAAAATTAAATCCCTTAAAATATTTTTAAATTGTTTTAAATATCTTAATAGCTCTTGACATTTCTTAAAATCACTTAAAATATCTTGATATCCTTTAAAATCATTCTAAATGTTTTGAAATCTCTTGAAAATCCTTAAACTCTTTTAAACTGTCTTAAAAATCCCTTGAAATTCCCTAAAATCACTCAAAATATTTTAAAGTCCTTTAGAGTCTCTATGAAATCCTTTAAAATATTTTTAAAATACCTCGAAATTCCATAAAATCAAATGCAATCCCATATAAAATCTTTTGAAATTCTTTAAAATACTTTAAAGTCTTTTTAAATATCTTAAAAGCACTTAAAATTTTTTTAAATCACTTAAAATATCTTAATATCCTTTAAATTATTGTAAATGTCTTTAAATCGTTTTAAAAATGTCAAAAAGTCTCTTCAACATTCCTTTAAATTTCCTAAAATCACTTAACATCTCCTAAAGTCCTTTAAAGTCTTTATAAAATCCTTTGAAATATTTTTAAAATCCCTGGTCTGGTTATATTGACCAAAATGTTAAATCAGAAAAATGTCTAGTAACAAATTCTGATTATTCTTACCAGAAATTGTTGTTACATTTACCAGAAAAACGGATTAAAATAACCAGATTGCCGACCAAAAACTTCTAGTTCTTTCAACTAGAATTTATAGTAAGGGCAGATTTAAACACTATTTTCTGGTTAGGATAACAACCAGAATTCTGGATATTCTAACGAGAACTTTTTTTGAGTGCACAGTGTTGCAGTTTCGAATATTGTTAATCGTTTCCGCAGATCTAGAGGCTTGCCTTTCTAGTATTTCGACGTACATTGATAATGTTTCGGTTAATGACCGAGAGCAGTAATACGTTTCACCTCAAAATCTCACATACTCCCAAAATAGTCATTGCCTATAGCCGTAAACGTAATGCGGTCCAATGAAGTCGGATGATGTGTATACCACAGTATACGCCTGAATTCCATTGCACTTTACGATTTGGCCGAACTTCGTACTCTATGTGAGCACCGAATACGTATTCAAAATGTTCTCTACAAATCGCAAAACACAATACACTCCCGTGCATCGCTTTATCGACACCTACCGACACTTCCGCAGAAAAATGTGCCAGTTTGTGGCATGTGAAGTGCGTATGGAAATTCAAATTTCTAAAAATACCAGGACCATAAATGGAATCGGGCTTTAAATATATAGAGTCGTTAGGATAAATCTGCTTTAAAATTTAAGTGCAGTTCATAATTGACGATGAATTGATAACAAAAATTTTGTTTTATATTATATCAATTTATTCATCTATTATTTTCGGAATTTGGTATTTTATTCTGATTTGATGCCCGTGACTTGGGGATATATGTCTTTTATTTGCCTATCATGGGAAATGTAAGGCTGTCACCCTCGCATGATCTTCCTTACTCCACTCACTTCTCCATATTTTCTATCCCAATTTCTTCCTTTTTCCAATTTAAAAATCGAGGAATATCTTCGGGAACATCTCTATTTTCACAGTAGAATACTCACACTTCACGAGAAGCTGTAAACAGCAGCTTGCTCACCTTATAGAATTCGCTTTTCACGTACTGGTTTCGTGCACTTGTAAATGAGCTTCCGATCCATACGGAAAAGCCCTCTTATCCTGGCACAGAACGACAGAAATTTTCTTTTGAGATAACGTTGGAAAACATCCAAAAGCATAAGATTGACTATAAAATGAAAATCATACTAAGTCTGCAGTTATTTGTTTACATCGAAATTAGGAGTTACTCCTCGTAATTAAATTCATCAAAAGTTACTGTCGTGGAGACTATATCTGCAACATCAGATAATGTAGCGTTTACCGGCACTTAATAGTTATCGAATGCTGTTAAACATCATTAGCTACTCTTGATTATATTACTATATCCACCGTTAATTACATTTCTAGTTGGCATTAATTATATCCCTGCTCTTCTCGAGATTTTGTACAAGCTAGTGTGATGTACTTCCTCGAGCAAAAGTGACTGATTCGTATCAAACAAGTTAGCTAATTAGTCTAATAAGCTTGAAACTTCTGAAAATCTGACATGTTATGCATCGACCTTTATAGCTTTTCCACCTCCTGCGCCAGTCTGGCTCCAGTAGCATTTCCTCCTTCATCCATCTGTCCTCCCTACCGATCGTTTCTGCCTCTCGTTTCTGCCTCCCTTGGTTTCTCAGTCCGTGTAAATGAGATAGCTTGTAGAGTTGTGAAATAGAATGTCAGGAGTATGCGCGCCAAATGTCTTTGTTCCCTCGAGTAAAGCAGGAACCAAGAGGACAGATTGCAAGCGATACGAAACTCTCTTTCCTCTCTGCTGCTTGATATACCTACTCTTTTTTCATAATCATTCTGATTTTTTTTATACAGATACTCATCTCTTCACACACATACTTATTTTTAGCATATGCGTGCACACCTTTTGATCTACATACTTGTGCCATATCATTCGTACGCATCATGAGTCGCGATACACACGCCTCCTTTGATTCACATAAGCGTCGCGTTTTTCTCCAGCATCCGTTTACTCTTTTTTTCAATAGCACAGCCCTCTTCCTCATTTTAAGCATTTAAATAAAGCCCTTCGAAATTATGCTTCGTGAAGTTTTTTCAGGTGTAGATACTATCGTGATGATTGCGAAGGTAGATAACACACAAAGTTATTAACGCAGTCGATGCAATTCAATACTGGGTGTAGAGTATAGATATACCTATTTGTTCTCATGTATTATTGTTATCATGTATTATTTTTTCTCCTTTTTGCTTTATGTATGTTGTCAGGAAGGTATATGTTGTATGCAGCTTCCATGATTATGTTGATGAGTTTTTACTTGTAAAAGAAATTAGTTGCACGGGTGAATGAGTCGGAATTTATTCGATGAGGAAGCGATTGTATTGATTATCATGGTACGCGGATTGTTCATGAGCGTTTAGAATTTTTTTACCTTCGCTGGACTTGAAATTAACGGTGTCATCGATATCGTTATTATCGTATAATCGTTGTTACGGTTCTTCCAAGAGTCTTTAGCACTTTTCTCGACTTATGATCCGTTATGTCATTTTATAATTTTAGGATCATTGAATATTAAGTGATACTGCTCTTAAGGCCATAATATAAGTCACGTGACTTGGCGCTTGTAACCATATTTCAGTTTCTCAGGGATCACATTAAAAAACTAATAATTAAAATTTAATAGACACCCTGTTTCTTTTATAGTTTTATAATGGTTAATGAACACTGACTTATTATATGATAAAGATATTTGAAAATGATGAGAATTAACTGTCGCAAAGAGCAAGTGTATTGACCTCGAGATAAAAGAACGAGCCCCAGATAGCAAGGGCAGAGTTATTGCCTGGATGAAAGAGAGTAATTTCGAAATGAGGGTGAAAGAGAAAGATAGAAACACCTGCATCAGTATAAATATACATATATATATGTGACTGAATTTTCCGAGAACCATATCTCCAGCATCCAACGTCGAAGTATGCACAGTGTATCATGCAAATGAGACCAGCTATATTTCGTTACGTGAAACTGGCATTGTATTTAAGTCTGCATGAAAGAGACAAGGCAAGCGTTATCAACACAAAAAGTTTCATTCGGTATTGGGAAGCATATCCTTTCCTTGTGCAATGTGCAATCTAGCGTTCGATGCATGTGTTAGGAAAATGGAGATCGATTTTGCTTTTGAAGGTTTGAGTACACAACTCTCTAGGGTTTGAGAGTTTTCATATAACCTGAATGTATACGTTGTTACTATGGAGGACCATTGTATGGGGATTCAATCTTGAAAATCAAATATTCGATCGTTTTGGTGTAATAGATCTCATCACTTCCAACTGCTCTTGATGTATTTGCTTATTCCATTTTTCTCTCACTTGTTAACAAGTGGTAGGAAAAATTGCGTTACAATTACAGTCGATATAACAATTATGCGGAAACACTTCTCGAGTCTGGTGTCTGAAATGGGTCGTCTTATCTGTCCATTTTGGCGAGTCTGATTGCCGTTTTATGTCCTTCGCCAAGTCATAATGCCCTCTGCATTCGCGCTTAAAAAGCTAACGTCTTAACCCACACCCAAACTCGAAAGTCGCTGCATTTTACGCCGAGATTTTTTTGCAAGCCACGCGATTAATCACAATCTGACGTTGCCACTCTCGCGATACGCTTCTTTCGAAGCCAAGTGCTCGAGTAAAACTTACTTTGGATTAAAAAGAGCTCTTCCAGAAGATGACACCTCGAATATCATAAGACATTTAAAAATATTTCAATTACATCCATAAGGGTCATTTAGATGATTTGAAAAATGTTAATATTTATGCCAATATCAATACATAAATACTATCCATCATAATTGTAGATAAGAACTGTGTATCATTCATACCGAATTTTTCGTACGATTGATCACGGACATGTAGCGTGAATAATATGGTTCGATAGAAAATTTCCTATCAAATCCGCAAGGAATTATTGGAAAATATACTTCCTGCTGTACGAGTACACATACACACATGCGTATAGACGGAATTCAGTCAATAACCGCTGTAAGCTTCAATAAGGGTTAATAGAATTTTCCCTGAGGACACAATATTTATATACAGTATGCATATGGGTGGATGTTCTCGTCGCTATATGTATTACCTACACGAACATCATTACTAGCTCAATTTATATTTGCATTTTTCTCCGAGATCGGTTTCACTGTCATTTACTTTGTTATGTACAATATAATCTGTTATGATTTACTCGAAGGCAATTTTTTCAGTGCTAATTCCGAATCATAATGTATACAAATACATGAATCCTCAATTCATGTATTTGTATTATTCTCAATTATTTTCAGAACATATCCACGTATATTGGTGTCGTGAGAACTAAGAAAGGGGTTCACAATAATATAATTACACAAGACTTTCACACACAACAATGATTCATTACATATCATCACAGGAAACACGTATTTCACACAAAGGTTTATTTCAGATAATTACTATTCGCGGGGTGAACTGTATGTTGTATATCGGGAACGATAACACGGTCGTTCATTAACTCTAGACAACGGATCTGTTCAGATCTTGTTAGATTATCAATTTTGTAAAGCTTGTATAGTTTCATCATTATGTTTTACAGAACGATCACAGAGTTCTCTAACCTCATTGCATATAAAACTTTTTTTCAGTCACATTTTATAGAAACCGAATTACATTTTCACTTTTCAAATATTGATCCTAAAATAAAAAAAAAAAAATCAAGAGTTTGGGTAGTGCAATTGAGAACGTGATTTTGGTTAAACTATTGGGCTTAGCAACAAATCCCATCAGATAAAGTTCTAACTGTCAAACAATTACTGAGGGAGAATGCGCGGTTATAACGCTATATTGTGTAAGCTCGGTGCATTCGTGCTTTACGTGAAAGCCATTAGCAAGTGCGTGGGTACTGGTTTAATAAGGCGCTCAGGATGCGTCCCTCGTTCCTTAATAGTCACGATAGTCTCATAGATCGCAGCCTGGCGCAGTTCCAGATTCTCGTCCGTTTGTTCCTTTCTCTATTCGCAAGTGGTACGAATTTAGTACCTGAGAAGGCACTTGAGGATCGTTCGACAATCTCAACTTCGCTAATTGCGGACATTCATCGAGCGGACACGTTTTAAATCCGATTCCGGATGTCCTATTTTCGACTCTCCCCCATTGTTCCATCCCTTTGCATCGAAACGATTAATCGGCCTACCAATAGAATCACGCTCTAATTCCTCTGCCAATTCTCCCACATTCCGATGCAATGCAACCTAAATGCAATGCTCAGTCCTTTTCATTACAAGATTCGACTCCCTAATTGATATACGAACATTGCGGAAAAGTATTACAAAAGAAGAAAACATAAACAGAAATCTTGAATGAGATAATAATCAAATTTTCTTCTTTTTGTTTCAGGTAAGCGAAACCATCAAAGTAGTTAAATCCCCCTGCGTGAAAAACTCTTCATGTAAGTTCCGAATATCAGTATATTTTATGGATCGTTCAGGATGTCTACTGTGCGGGAGTTTATGGAAATCCGGAAAAATCTGGGAATTGTCCTTGATTTTATTTTTGATACAAAAAGTGCATTTCCGATTTGAAAACACGTTTTTGGATAATCAACCAAAATATTTTTATTTTACACTTGCTACTTTTGTTAAATCTCTTGAAATCTTTTGAATTATTTTCAAATCATAAAAAGAAACTTTAAAATCCCGTCAAATCCCTATAGTTCTTCCTTAATAATCACTTGATTTCTTAGACATCCTGTAAAGTTTCTTGAAAATCCTTAAACTTATGAATTTTTTGGAAATACATTCAACTTCTTTAAATTCATTTAATATATTTTGAAATTTCTTGAAATTCGCTAAAATCAATTGTTTAAGATCTTTTAAATTTTCTTAAATCTATTAAAAGTCCTCAGAATTAAAAAAATTTTTTTAAATCCCTTGAAATCTCTTGAAATCCCTTCACATTCATTCAAATCTTTTAAAATAACTTTTGAATAACTCGCTTGAATTTCTTGAAAGTCACTAAAAATGTCTTGATAACTTATGAAATCTCTTTGAAGTTTTTTAAAATCATTTACAATCTGTTAAAATCTTTTAGATTTTTTTAAATCCCTTAAAATTCCTTAAAAATTTCTTGAAATGTTATGAATATCCTGAAACTGTTTTGAATTCTTTCAAACTCCCTTGAAATTCCTTAAGCTTAAAATCACTTGAAATTTTTTGAAACATTGTGAAATTTCTTAAAAATCATTAAATTCTTCTGCATTCTTTTAAAACCCCTTCAAATTCTTTAAAATCCTTAAAATCTTGAAATTTTATGAAATCTCTTGAAAATCTTAAAATCTCTGAATTCTTCAAAAATTCCATGAAATTACTTTAAATCACTTAAAATATCTTGAAATCCTTTAAAAAAAATTCTTTAAATCTACCTTTTTCTTACTTAAAATTGAAATTCTTAAATTAAAAAATATAGTTTTTAAATAAATTGTAATATTGCAATGGAGCAAATTACGCATGTCACATGGCACTATGTATTGTATGATGATTCTATGGTAAGAGGGTCCTTATATTTATAAGTGGGAAAAACGCAGGAATTGTCCGGGAATTTCATGGGCAAAATTTTGTAGACAGTTTGATCATTGTCAAAATTGTGACCAAAAAGAAAAGAACGAAATTTAAGATTATTTAAATGAATAGTAGGAATGGAGTAGATTAATTCTGGCATGAGTCTATTGTCAGAGATACGGTTATCAGAGATGCAAATCTTTAGAGATCGAGTACGCGTTATGTGAATAACTATGTCGGTGACAGGGTATTGTTAATATTCAGCGAACCACTCCTCTTAATCGGATCCCTTGCTTCGAAGTGCATAGAATGTATCCAGGAATATTACTTATTCATCCTATATGATATGAATTTTATCCAAAGTGCATCGCATGAAGATAATGCATAAGCCATGTTCTGGAATCTTATATTGTATTTTCTCTATTTGAACATACTTCTGCAAGGTCGGGAAACAGACGATTAAAGTGCTATCTGTGTTTTCATGAATTAAGAAAAGCCGATTCTGTTTAAATATTCTTCTCGGGTCGTCTATGCTACGGCCAGAGAATTACTTATTTAGCGAAAACAAAGAGATCCTTACTTAGAGTCTTGAAGGAAATTCCAGACAAATGAAAATTTATAGAACCCAGATCAATACTTTGCTCAAGAATTACTCCGTTTGAAGGAGACTAGAAATTTTTGTAAAAGTAATTAAATATTAGGTATTAAAAGCAATTAATTTGCTTAAAAGCTCAAAGAATTTGAGGTTTTGAACAGTTAATTTTGTGGAATTTTTTTTTCGACGTAGAATGTTAATAAAAGAATACAAGGTTTTTTCGGATCCGCTGGTTGAGTCTGGTCAGTAGTACGTGAAGCGAATTAACATTCCATTCCGCAAGCAAGCGATATTATTTCCTCTGGACACTGGACCTGGGTTATTAGATGGCGGTTCGGTTGGCGGAAGTATGACTGTCCGGAGAGTGTCATGTGACTTTATAATATGCGGACGAATCCCTTCTATTCCCATTTCCCAGGACTTCTGAGTCCGACGGATGTCACAACAATGAAAAGGTCAGGTGTCAGATTTGCCACAGAGGTTACTCTCATTTTGAATAATGCGATCTTCAATCAGACCTAAATATTGTATTTAATTCTACAGAGTTTCGTAAATTACTGTCAAAGCTTTCAGATGCTACCCACAACTTATAAAATTTTAATCAACATGATATCAGGCAATATTATTCTCTAAAATGGCACTATAATCTTAAAATTGTAGTGATTACTCCTGTACATCCTTGTGAGTCATAATTAATTCATTTAATCAAATGAATCATTCTATCATTTGATTCACATTTCCTCTTATTTCTGGTTATACCCTCTTCAAATTCAGAGACTTCTAATTTCCTCTAAGTAATCTAATTCTCTCCCTACTATTAAGAGCGTCAATCCATCTTCCTAATCTTACTTCCAAATATCGAATTTATCTCAAACTGAAAGCATTGGATACAGTAATTATGTTTTTCAAATTTCTGTGCCTGCAATTTATGAGGTTGAAGGGCTTTCCTTCTGCTGTTTAAAAGTTAATAACAGTATCCTCTTCAAATAAAAAAAAATATATTAATTGAATAAGCTTGTAAAAATTATGGGAATGGCAATTTCCAATCAGCCATATTTCGAGTGGGAAATGATTCCCAGAGCGAATCTTGCAAATTTGTTGTGGTTAATCGAGTTACGCAGAGGGAGTATTAATTTATTGCTTGTACGGAATCCGTTAAATAATGGACTCCGGAATTTGCGAGGACACCCTTTGAATAGGCGGGTTACCTAATTACCATTGTGCGCATGTCGCTTATCTTTCCACGATAATCATACTGGTTAACGACATAATCCACTGGACTGCTTCTCTTGTCTCTTCAAGTGAATTATCAGCTGGATTCGCAATGCAATTAAAGGCAATCCATCTACACATCATGTCATACTGAGTGACTATTAACTCCATAGAAATCTGATTCATAATATCAGTTATATTACATTTTCCCTTAAAATTGTTTTTTATTCCTGTCACGTATAGCGCACACAGTTACAGTTTCAATAATTTCGTTATTCACAATAATGAACTCGTAAAACACAACCCAGACAATTATATGTTTTAACAACCGAATTCATTGACACATGGTATCATTCATTTAATTTTCGTGCACATCAAAAACATGATGTACATGCCATTATTTACACTTCAGAAAATTTAGGTGAATACAAAAAGAAAAATAACATTTTTGTGGATTCCCATCGATGTGTTTCATGTTGCCTGTTGTATTATTTTTAAAGTCAGTGAAGCAGTACCAGTGAAACAATTTCGTTCGTTGGAACGTTCAGAACTTTAAGCAAATTAGATTATTTGACTGTTTGATTTTTGATTTAATGTTGATCCGGTAAGATAATTTTAGTTGGAGAAGTCATTAACGACTTAATTAGAGACATATTGCGATTGGACTGTAGCCAGCTATGTAAATCGAAGCAATGATCACCTCAGCTCACACGGTTTAGGAAGTGAGGTCGTTAGACTAATTTCATGTAATTATAGCATCTGCTCTAATGCATCACGAGCTTAACGATGCTGCTGGTCGATAAAAGGCGAGGTCTCTGATAACAGTTCAACTTCCTAATATTGGAGTTAGAGCCTTCAGCGAAAAGTTTCGTATTACTTACTAAACCGGATATTGAGTGCAACAGGCGCATATATATTGGATTAAGTAGACGAGATTATCGGCGTGATTTGTAAACAAACTCTGAGTATCCATATTCAGGAAAGTTTCTTGTATTTTCAAGTAATTTGTTTTCCTCTTATTGTCTAGATTAGCTATTATTCTAAATTGTAATTACGATTTAAATTATAATTCATAACTTTTAATTACAAATTAATCTTGTAGAAATTTTTCTGTGGCTCCGGCTGGGCCCAGATCGGGGGTTTTAGATGTAACTGCCGTTTGCAACGTTTATAAACGAAAAGGTCTCCTTTTTTTTTTTTAGTTTTTTTTTTTTTTAATTTTGATTGTTTCTTTTGAAATTATTGACTGATTAATGCTTTTATTATCATTTTGAACATTTATAAACAAAAATATAAACTTTTGGTAAATTATTATTATTTTTATTTGTAGATGATGGAATTTACTTTTGTATTTTCGTTTATAAACGTTGTGAACGGCAGTTACATAAATCACCGATTTGGGCCAGGTGTATACATTAATACATATTTTGCAAACATATTTATTTCCATTGTGAGGGGAAGACCATAACTGATGCTTTGATCATTTGCAACTGTGTTTATAAGCTGTGTTATTGCAGTCTATGAGAGGGTGCAAAAACCTTTAAGCTTCTTAGATTGCGAGCGTTTGCGTGTTTCGTGATTTGCGTTATTAACGTCCATGGGAAATGGTTATTGATCCGTGCTTTACTTTGAAAGAAGAGATTATCGGTGAGAAAATTATATACTTTCGCTGACTGTAAACTTTTTACGGTTCAAGGAACTCAAACGGTGAAAGAAGCAAGATGGAAAATTGTAAAGAATGTCAAAAGACATAATAATACAAAAAAAAAAATAATTTTATGTTATTACTATGTTTCTGAAAAGAAAATCAAGTTTTCCATTGTACTAATGAAGTCAAACCTCAACCATAATAGCGAAAAAACATTTTCTTAATGAGCATAGTTTCTAAGGATAACAAACTTCGTTATCATTGGTTGCAATTCTGTTTTCATGGAGAGAATTTTTATTCAACTTTCTTGCTCTAATTAACGCGATGTTTGTTATGCTTCTATCATTATTGTTGATTTGACAGTCAGAAGCCCAATTATAACAGCAGTTTTGAAATCAAAATTGTGCTTTTCTCGCCATTAAGTGGAAACTAGGTTGCAGAGTGTAGGCCACACGAGTCTTGTATTTTTTTTTTTTTTTTTTTTTTAATCAGGCCGTGTCAAGAAAACCTGAAAATCAGGTGAAGCTCGGAGATTAGAAATATCAGAGAATTTTTAAGTTATATTTAACGAATTTTCTTCAGACGTAAAGAAGTATCTAGATTATGAATTCCGCGAATAAACATTGCGTGAATTTATTTTTCGTACGAGTAATTACACGTCGACGGTTTTTTTCAGTACAGTTTTCATCTTTTTAAAGAAGCGTGGAGAGAAATTGAAATGGGAAATTGGTTTTACTAATCAAGGATTTTACAAGTGTGAAAGGGCTCAAAGGTTTTAATTCATTTTGTGTAAACTCCCAATGAATTTAAGCTCTTACACAATTTTAACGTTTTATTTTTCATTTTTTAACCGTATTATTTTTCATTCATTTTGTGTAAACTCCCAGGTGAATTTACGCTCATACACAATTTTAACGTATTATTTTTTGTTAAAAGACACAATTTTCATTGGAGTGGCGTAGAAAATTTAATTTTGTTTTCTGCATAGTCAAATCTAGACCAATTGTCATCAAAATTTTCGAAATCTTGTATGTCACGTTATTATTTTGGATAACTTGATTTAATTTCATACGAATGAAATTAAATCGGTATGTTGGAATTTTCGGTAACAAATTTTGAAAGGCAGCAGCTAGAATGTACTTTAGTTGATTGTTCTTTATGAAAGGGTGGAAATGATGGAATTTCGGTACTATAATGCTGTTATAGTAGATTCCCCTGCATTTCTGGTATGACGGGATCCAGGGTCACCGGCCGAGGAGAGAGTAGTAGGTCGAGAGAGGGTTGAGAGCGTCAGAGAGGAAGAGAGTGGGTAGTAGTGACGTCACAGTGCGAAAGATCGATCCAATGTTCGTGGTCTGGAAGCTGCACTTACAGTTCTATGTATCCACGAGTATAGGTGCTAGACTACTAGGCACTAGTTTCTAGGTACTAGGTACCTATTCTAGACTTCTCTCTTCCTTCTTAGTTACCTAATAGTGCCCAATACCAATACCCACAGCTGACTACCAAGTCCCTAGTACCTTCTTCTTGTCCCAAAAAGCAAAGACGCTTAACTCCACTCTGTTTCTCGAAGCTGCTAATTTATGCCAGTTCCTGCATCAAGGGGGCCAACTTTGAATTCTTAATCGACTATTTCGCCTTGTAAGCCATCGATTTGGTTTTAAGAGCCAGTATATATTATCGGTTACTTTATGGCTTTTCCATCTAGCTCTCATGGTGACTGAAAAGCCACCCCATGTCGTTATTTCTGAATGAGTTTTCTTTTATTTCTAACAAGAAGTAAGCAATTATATTTTGCTTACACAAGAATGGTTGAAAAGTTCACTTAAACGAATGCAGAGTAATTTTTCTGAATGAAGAGCTATGCACTGTTCTGCAAATTAGGGAAAAAGTACAAGAGTAAACCTGGAGATAAAAATATAAGAGAATTCGTGCATGGCTCCTGGGGATTCATTTTCTTTTTAGAAATTAATTTTATAGTATTCCAACACTTTGAGAAATATTTAACGCTTTCTTGTAATTTTTATGTCTTTTTGAAGGCACTAGTTCGGTGTTTGTTTTTGTTTTACACTCGTACACCGATTCGAGGCCGGCCTCCGGGGCCTCCGGCCTAAGATCGGGTTCAATTAAAATGCGATGAG